>OZ020520.1:14035222-14174007 GCA_963971425.1 Bryoerythrophyllum caledonicum | reverse complement strand
AGAGCGCCGCGCGGCAGCCTACGTCTGGCCAGCGAGCGCCTGCGCTTGCGCCGCGCCCCGAGGACTATGGATTTGAATCGCAGCTCTCGCTGCGGCGGGACGTTTTTGAATAGATGCAGGAGCTGCAGCAGTTGGGGGTGTGTGCGCGCACACCTCCAGTCCACGGTTACTCCATGAGGTGTCGCGCGAACTCCACGTGACCGGCGGCTATGGTTTGGCTGCGGTGACTAGGGTTTCGTTGCGGCGGCTAGGGTTTAGTTGCGGCGGCTAGGTTTTGGGTGTGGCGGCTAGGATTTGGGTGTGGCGGCTAGGATTTGGGTGCTTGGGTGTGGTGGCTAGGGTTTCAGGTTGTGCGGTGATGTGCCGTACTGAGGATTTAATGCCATATTATTAATTTCATTGACTTCAATTTGTGTGGTGTTGTGTAATTATGTCAGTTGAACGAAGGTTGAACTTACTAGTTGTTGACTGCTATATGTGTATTCATTCAACTTTGCAATTTTGTACATACTAAAGTTGGTGTCCTCATTTGTGTATTCAGATATTGGTATTCACCTAACTCTTTCGTAACTCTGACTGAACTTCAATCATCATGTACCTATCCCTGTGTTCCCTCTATGCAGAATTGAAACAAAGTTAGAAGCTTACCAAATTCGCTAAAATCTCCTTGATGTGCAAATTTCCTTCAATCTACACAATACACAAAGTTGACAGAAATTAGTGAATGGAGTAAAAATGCACATGGCCTTAAGGTTTTGAATGCAAGAGAGCTCACCTTAGAAACTAGGAAGAGAAATGACCTCCAGATTTGCATAGAAACCTTATATCCATGTTGGAACCTTGTGCCTCAAGTTTATGAGTCAAAGTTTGACTTTTGAACTTTGGTCCTTTTGCTCTGTTCCTCCTTATGTTTAAACTTTTTACATATTATATTGAAATTTTGGGGTATATGTAATACGATGATACTTAGGAGGTTTTATCGCATAGTTTACCGTATAAATTTTATGCATGTGGTGCAGGTAAAGTGGGAAGGGTTAAAAAACATGTTCAACAACAACGGAATGGTGATTAAATGTTGGACGCCATCAAGCATCAGTGCGTATACCGCTAACACCTGCAACGTATCTTGAGGTAAACATTTATTTTTATACAAGTTTAAGATTGAATGTTGATTGATCTTCAATACTATATTGTTTGTAGAATAACCTTTATGTGGATGTACAAACCTTTTTTTTATAAGCGATTGTAATAAGTTCCAGTGGTGTCGGTAATAGGAAGTAGACAACATGATTCATTTTCTTCCTAAGTTCAGTGGATTCCCTTCGTTTCAATTCACTTGGATTCAAAAATTCTCATCACAGATGATCTAGATTTGTTATCATCATGTCAGAAATGATATAAGTTCCATTTACACTAATGTTTAGGGATGCAGAAGAGGTGTAGCATATTTAACCCCTAAAAGATCAAGTGTCCAAATGGGCTTTTTAAAAGTTTGGTCAAGTTCCTATAGTGTCAATTTCCACCATTTTTCTTTGAAGTTTTTCCTATAGAAAGGCCTTACGAAGATTTTAGTGGGAAAACAATTTTTACCTAAATTGGACATTTGATCAAAACAATTTAGGGTTTTGAATTTCAAATGGGGAGAGCAGGCAAGTCGAGCATGTCCAAAAACTTTTGCTAGGACACTCTGTTGAATGTGAGATTTTCAGTACTTGCAAGTAATATAATTTCCCTTGATGTTGTCAAAATAAGTTCTTGTTTTTAGCAAAAAAATAGCTTACCAACCCAAGTCAAACATTTCACACATTGTCAGTCGGTGTTGGGCAAGGTACCAAAAAAACTTCTTGTTTTCCAATTAAAACCTAGATATCTTTTTATATTTCACTTATTATTTTTTCCACAACATTATGTGGTGTAAACCTTCTTATTGACGATTTTGATTATCAATCTAAAACATATTATGTTCACAAAAAATTACACTGTGAATTAACAACTTCCAAACTTCCACTCCTTGCATAGTTGTTTTGAATATGCCACACCCATTCTCTACCTCTAAAAATTGGTGTACAAGGAACTAACATCATGCTTAACAAGATGGTTATGGATTTAGACCTTGTGTAGTGCAAAATATTGACTGCATGCATTCAAAAGTGGCATGGAATTGAATGGGTCAAAGTTGTTCCCATTCGAGATGGTGGGGCGTATCACTAGGGTAGATGATGCATTGCATTGGACCGGAGAGATTGTAGGAGAACGCCTTGGCATGTGTGTGGGCTTGATCATTCGTTGGCATCGATCTTTGCTACGAGTAGTGGCTGTTGAATCTGATATCACAGGTGTCCATTGTGACATTGGATCACAGATAGCGCCTCCAGAAGTGATGGCCTCACAATTTGATTTTCCTAAGTTCATCAACACACCAGGATCCACCCAGAGGTCTCGACGCAGTAGTCATGCTTCAAATGCCATAGATGAAAATTCGCCGTTTTCCCAATCTACTCCCTCACATATCCAAGATTTGCCCCATGTAGATGGATTTTCTTATGTTAGACCAACACGTCGTTTATATTCTATGCAAAACAGGAAAATGAGAGATTCAAGGGAGCCATTATTGACAGAAGCTGCACCATCTAAGGTATCGTTTAGAAGCATGCAAATTGCAATGGCACAAGGAGGATGCAAACATAATTGTTTGAGGGACGTTCCAGCAAGGTGTCTATTGAACATGCGATATAATGCATGGGGTAGTGAGTTTTCAGTTCGAAGTACGTGGATGAGACAGATGCTAGTTTCTTTTTACTCAAGGTCGGAAAGAACTCGTCGAGACAAGTTTGTAACAAAGTTAGATGGGAAAGAAGTTTGCAATGCTTGTTACGCTCTTGGGGTTGGATATTCAAAAAGGCGCTTTCAGCAATTGAAGAAGGATTGTCTCATATATGGAAGAGTGACATCGATTCACGGCAATACCCTTTCATATCCGATTCGAGAGAGCACTAGAATGTCTACGGCAGATGCTTGCTTTAAATCGTTTGTCGATGAAGCTAGTTGTCCTCAACCTCATCGTTGTATTCGCCGTAAGAGTGACAACGAAGTGGTGCCTCTCATTCTCCTTCCTATGAATATAGCCAAATTTGATGTATTCAATTACGTGAACGAGGAGGTCAAGAGAATTTGTAATGGAGAAACCATTTCTATGAGTTCGTTCCGGAGGATATGGCGCATCAAGTATCCCCACGTTCAGGTACCTCCGTTCTCGAGATTCTCAAAGTGTTATCATTGTTGGGAGTATAAATGTGCCATGGAGAGAACCACCAATGCGGATGCAAGGATAAAGATAAAGGAGTTGTTTATGTTGCATCTGTGCAACCAGATGGAAGAACGTAGGCATTATTGGATATTCAAGAGGTCGTGTTATATTAGCCCTGAGTTGTACATGTGCATCATAGTGGATGGCATGGACCAAAACACGACCATGGTACCGAGGATGCGTCAGACTGTGAAGAACATTGAACATCGGTTTGTGAAGACCCATTTGCGTGGTGCTCTTGTACATGGGATTGGTTTATATTGCAACGTGTGGTTCGGGGCTCACCACAAACACGATAGCAACCAAGTCGTGAGTACATTGTTGTACGTGATAAGAGATGTGTTGCGGAGGAGGGGCTTTTTGCCACCAACATCGCGGATTCAGGTCGACAACTGCACGCGTGAGAACAAAAACATTTATATGTTTGCTCTATGGTGGGATTGGGGTTTTTTCAGGAAATGGCACTATCTTTTCTTATAGTGGGCCATATACACGAAGATATTGATCAACGCTTCAGTTGTATATCAAATACGTTGAAGAGGTCGGACGTGGATTCGTTGAAGGAAATGATGAGTCTTATAGAACGAGGAACATCTCCTACGAGGGCATTTGTTAGCGCCCGGGTGCTAGAGAATGTATGGGATTGGAAATTGTTCATAAGTCCTCACTTACTGACAGGTCATGATTCATTGGTGGGCATAATATTTCCGCACCACATGCGATTCTATTTGGACAATCGAGAAGGGACTCGTGAGGTTCGAGTACAACACAAGCATTATTGCAAGGATCCATAGGGACCGGAGGCAAGGACGAAAACTTTGAGGTCGTTGCCAAGTAGAGATGAGCGACCAGCGTTTACGGAAGTATTTGGAGCGGACGAACGGGAGTTGAAGGCATTGGATGACTTCATTGTATATAAAGAAAGGTGCATCCAAAGGTTGCAGCATGAGGACAAGAATCGTGAGGCAAAAGTAGAGGCTGAAAGATTGAGACTCTATTTAGTTGAATATCCACACAAAGACCGTAGCAGTGAGCATCGTTCTTCACCGTTTTGGTCTTCAGAGTTCTCCAACACCGGACCTACAGGGAGCGCATCTTTGGATGTAATGGATGGTGCAAGTGAAGAAAACCGTGAGATAGATGTCGTAGAGCAGGTAGTGGCCATGCTTCCAAATGCCGAGGCTCGAGGATACTTTGGTCCTCGTAGAGGAAGACCCTCTAGTCAAGCACTGCGTAGGGCACTACAAATGGAGCGCAACTATGTTGAGGAATGCGCCGAAGAAGGAACAATGTATAAAGGTAATCACGACCCATTTCCACCATATAATCCACAATCTGATATCCGTTGTGGACAGTTTGTAGCCTCGAGTGTTGATCGAGCAGAGATAGAAGGCGCTGTACAATTCTATGTGGGGAAAGTGATTGAAGAAGGAAAAAACCGATGGAGACTTAAGATTATGGTTTGTTGGTATTGGCCCATCATCCAAAGGGGGGTTGCTGATGGACATGGGTCTTCTGCACAACGGTATGCAAATTGCATGGATTCATTATGAGAGCCATCTGGGGAGAGCCATGGTTGGGTAGAGAAAGAGGCATGCATTTTTTCATGGGTAGACACACTAGAAAGAACCATGTCCGGGGCCAGCGGGTGGAGAAAGCGCAATGTATTTGGAGTGCAGGTTGAAAGCAAGATTCACATTCTTCAATCGGCAAAGGCTCACATCCTACAATATATTGCAATGCAAACCGAAGCTATCGATGACGACCGTTTACAAGCATCCCTAAATTCTGTGGAGTAGATAGTGTGCCCTTAGGAGAGTATACTAGTTGTGTATGGTAATTGATATATAGTGTATGTGTAATTGATATATATTCTAAGGGTGATGTAAGACGTTATGTCATTAATCCTATAGAGTAAAGGTAATTTTACTATTTGTGCTAAGTCCATTTGTAGAAGAATCTATATTTAGTTTCCACCATTGTATGCATTATATACTACGTAGAATATCTTTTGATCAACTGCCAACCCTTGCATAAACTATGTTTTTCTGTGATTACCCCTGTTTGTATACTACAATCCTTCAAATCTATCTTTGAAATATTGTGAAACTATATTAAATACATATTTATCTAGTATTAACGAGGGGCCACCAAAAATTAGTTGAAAATGCCAAAAAATCGCTTCCAATATTAACAACCATGATTGTACGTAATATTGTTGTAAATTTTTTTTACAATTTTCTCAATTTTTTTTCTATGGAAATCATTTTTTTTCATTGATTTTTTTTTTTTTTTGCAATTTTGCCACTTTTGTTCGCAATGGCCGCCGTTGTACCCAAGTGCACTTTTAAATGGCCCAGTGCATAATTGCCTAATTGAGTGTTAAAAGGAATTTAAAATAAAATCAGGAGTTTTGCTAATGGAAAAGTTGCATTTGCTACTTGAAAAGTTGCATATGGACAATTAATTATTGTCTAAATACAACATCATTCCAAATGAATTTTCATGGTTCAATGATGTGCATGGTCATTTAATCTTTGCATACATCTTTAGTTTAGTGCATTTAAAACAAATGTCTTGCCAATGTTGTCATAGTTTATTTTTTAAATTGAAGTTACTACCTTTTAAATAATTTGAAATCACAACCTAAACATAATGTTTAGTGTGTAAATTGATGTTTGTTGAACTTTGAACAGACTTTAAAAATTTATACATTTCTTAAATAGAAAAAAAGAAATGAATTCTTGATGGTGCGCTCTAAGTAAATAATCAATTTTGTGATTTTGTTTCGAGCTTTCATTTATATGATCATCAATCAATAGTTGATACTGAGAGTTTTTTAATCAATGGACTTGCACTTCAATACTACTCTCACATAAATTCATTAAGTTTTCCATTTATTTGTCTTATGACACCTAATTCAAGTTTCTTCAATTTGCTACAAATTAGTGTGTACATTGCTTAGGTTGTGTTTATTGCTCTAAAATGTTAATGCTATTGTAATGAACTTGTACTTAACATGAGCTAATATGCATAGTGTTAAAATATATGAGTTTTTCAAGAATGGTTTAGATAGTCATGGTTGCTTTTATTTTGTCTTGATACGTGGAAAGTTGTGCTTAAAATATTAAAATTACAAAAAAAAATATTTTGAAATATAAAATACACTCCAAAAGTTTGTGTAGTAAACATCAAAACAATAATTGAAAGTTGAAGTACCAAACAATGATTGTGCATAGAACTCTACATATAAACGTATTAGCATCCTATCAAGCACATACCATACCCAAGGGTTGGATTCCACACCCTTGTGTCCCCCTTTAAAAATAAAAGTCCAACAAAGGTACGAATACAAAATATTCTTCAAAATCCAACTTTTCACCATGTTAAAAAATTGATGCTTTAAAAAAATAGTTTTTGAAAATTTTGGGGGATATATTTTAAAATATTTTTTGCCAAATCCGATCCCAGGTAGGGTAATTTCTACAAAATCAAAGATGATGGTCATTCATCTCTCATTCTAGCCTAAAATATACGTCAGCACATGGTTTGCTTTTGGTTCGAAGGCCCATATACATAATATTGGGAGAACCCTAAGAAAACTCATGAATATTAAAGACTACCTAGAAGTAAACAATAATTTAAGGATTTAAGATTTGGACTAACTAGAAGAGAACCACAAGTTGAGGATTTAGAAATTTAGAGTTTAGACTAACTAGAAGAAATCATAAATTAAGGGTTTAGGGTTTAGACTAAGGACCTCTTTAGACTACAGTGAAGAAGTTCACCGCTCAAGAATTTATAGGAAGATAGAGCAATACGATTAAAGTAGAATTTGTCCTCTACCACACTGGATTTAGACTACGGCCAAGACTTGTCCGGTGAAAAACTTCAAGCATGGATGAAAAAATGACATTGTCACCTATGCGGCAACACTATTTTATGAGAGATTAGTTCTTGTCCAGCCTCAACCCACCAGACAAGAAACTAAACCACAGGAGAAGAGCAAATCCCACTAGTTGCCTCAAATAACCACGTTGTGACCAAAACACTTCTTGACCGACCAACACATTTCTCCACCGTAGTGTGAAGTGGCCTTAACTAGAAGAGGACCAAACGTTCTTCTAAATGTAATGGGCTTTCAAAAAATGTGATCCTAATCAAAACTACGAAAAAAAGCGCGGGACTGCGAGTTCAAAAATTCGAAATGCTCACGCTCGCCGGCACAGCGACAGCCAGAGCGTCCTCCGCGACAGCCCGGGGGTCCTCCGCGACGACGACCGCCCCAGCCGGTGACCGGCCCGCGCACACGGGTCGCGCCAATCGTTTCGCCCGCTATTCCACCAGTGGACCCGGCCCAGCCCGTGCCAAACTAACGTTGGGCACCTCCTCCCTTGCTTGCTGGAGCTGAGGACTGGCTTCTCTCACTGCCTCACAACGCAAACCCTCTCTCGCGAACCCCAACGCACAGCCTTCCTTCGTTGGAGTCCGGAGACCGACCCCCGCCTCTCGTGCCTCTGTGTACGCAAGGCAGCCCAGGCTCTTGTGCGTTGAGCCCAAGCCTGCTGTGGCCTCGCCATCGCCGGGCGTTGCCCAAGGGCCCCCGCCCCTCTCCTCCGCCTCTCCTCCGCCTCTCCCGCGCCTGCCTCCGCGCCTCCGGTGCGCCTCTAACCCTCGTCTCCGCGTGCTCCCCCGAGCGCTCCTCTCGCTGGTTTTTCTTCCGTCGCCTCCTCTCATCATTCTTTTCCTGCGGGGTGTTCTTTCGGGGGGCATTCCGGTGCGGTTGCGCTCGTGTGGGGCCAACTGCCTGTCTGTGGTCGGGTGGAATTCACGGGGTGCGTTTTGGGGAGTGGTGTTGGGAGGTGGGGCGGGGGGGAGTGGTGTTTTGGTGTATGTTTGTTTTTCTTCTTGTGTTGTTGTGGTTTGTGCGCGCGCGTCCCTGTATTTGCGGGGCAGGTGGTGTCGCAGCAAGAAGGCGGTGGCGTATGGTGCGGGCATGCAGTGTGGCGAGTGAAGTTTTGTCGTGTGGTTTTGCTGGTGGTGTTGTTGTTGTTTGCGTTTCAGTTGATTGGGTCGTAGTCGATTGGTTGGCTGGTTTGAGGGGAATGTTGGTCGCTCTGGGTGGACGTCGGTGGTGTTTGGCGTTGTGGTTGGAGTGTGAGTTATTGGTTCTCGGGCGGTTGGGAATCGTAGAGAAAGCTTGGGCTTTTGTGGTTCGGGGGAGCGATGTGGTCGATAGCGTGCACAGTACTGCAGCGCGGTTGTGTGAGGTGGTGTATAAGCGGTGGTTTGGTGTGTGAGAGTGGTGACAATCTGTATGCAATGGATGATGTGGGGCCTGACGAGGGGAGGTGTTGGAGGCAGGTTGTTGTGGGAAATTAATCGGGGATGGTTGGCTAAACTCGGTTTATTGAACGTCGCTTGGTAGGCCCCGGCAGCCAAGATGAAGGAAGCGAAGGGCAAGAAAGGAGCCGCCACGGTTGCGAAGAGGGATGTGAAGGAGAAGGTGACGAAGGTCCAGGACAAGTAAGCGACATGGTCCGAAGTAGTAGTGGGGGTGGTGGGATTGTACGAGGAGGTTTTGATGGTATGGGAAGTTGGTCTGACGAATGGTGTTGGGATGTGTGTGGGTGGCAGGGACATCAAGAAGAGGAAAGGGGCCGTGAAGGAGGCGAAGGCGAAGAAGCCGAAGCCCGCCAAGAAAGTGAAGGACCCGAACGCTCCGAAGCGGCCGCCAACGGCGTTCTTCATCTTCCTGTGAGTGGGGGCGGTTGATGCATGCGGTTGGTGTATGATATGATTAGGCTTGGGTGTGGGAGGTGGAGTGATGGGGCTGACGATGGGGTGGATGGTTGGGCAACAGGAACGAGTTCAGGAAGACATTCAAGGAAGAGAACCCGGATGTGAAGGGTGTGACTGCCGTCGGAAAGGCGGGAGGGGAGCGATGGAAGTCTATGTCAGACGCTGTATGACGCTTATGGCTTGCTTCTTGTATATCTGTGTTGGAGAAATGTGGAGAGGACATGGGAATGGAATGTGAAGACGTTGATCTCGGTTATGTCGGTTTGAGTACGTGGGTTGGTGAGTTGAATGTGGTATTTGGTTGTGATGTGCAGGAGAAGCAGCCTTTCATGACGAAGGCTGTGCAGAAGAAGTCGGAGTACGACAGATCACTCACCGCGTACAAATCGAAGCAGGTACGAGTTCTTGATTGTGTTTTAAGTGTTCGATTATTCCTTTTGGGACCGTCCTATCTTTTACGATGTATTCTGATTGAGTTGCTGTCGGTGCAAATGTCGTTTGCCAGGATGACGAAGAGGACGCAGAAGCCGAGGAGTCCGACAAGTCGAAGTCGGAGATCAACGACGACGACGAGGATGAAGATGTGAGCTGCCTGGTCGTGTCATTTGTCGTGATTCTCAAGGGTTTGTCGTTGTGATGTGTGAAGTGAGGCTTATAATGAGGTTGCGTCTGACGAGGTGGTGTTGTGTGCAGGAGGACGAGGATTTGGACGACTAACTTCTGATGGCCTGGCTCGAATGGAGCGGATCTAACTACTGGCTGTGGGGCACCTGTGTGGTGGCCCCCAGCAATGACATGGGATCGACTGACATGTGAATTCTTCTGGGAGCTGTAGATCTGTTTCTCAGTTTAGGTAGTGGTAGGTGGCGATGTGGTTTTCCGAAGCTGGAAGGAATGAAGCCGGCCCCGAGGTCGGTATGAAGGTGGTGGTGGGACAGGCGACGGGTGGTTTTTTCTGTTGATTTATTTTGCTGGCAGACTTGTTTTGTAAATGTCAATTCAGCTTGGTTTTTGAGTAGCAGCAGGTGGCAAGGAGCTGGGGGGCTTGGTAGGTGGAGAGGGGTCTTGGTAGCAGGAGGGACCAGGATTGTGGGATTGGTTGTATGAAGATGCAAGCACGGCTCCTTTTTGGCAACCTGGATGTAGATGATCCAAGCTCTTGTCAGTTGTGTATAATTCTCATATCAGCTCTTCTTGGTTGATATATGTTTGAATGTTTTTTTTTTCTGTTGCATTACTATTCGTGCATATTCCTGTACTTGTCGTCGCTGGTTTTGGAGCTTTTGAGTTTCATCGTTTCGGACATAGCACATGCAAATCCTACTGCCTTACCTTCCTGTACGAACTGTCGGTAGATAAGTTCAGACTCCGTTGAATATGTGTTGCCTTGGTTTTAGTGATTTCAGTATCTTTCCAGGATGATTGGAGGTCACGTCGCTGACCTGTGAAGAAAATGAAAGAGAGCGGTTGGATATGCGTTGAATGGTAATTGTATGAAACTTATTTGAGGATGTATTTCAGGATTCTCTAGAAACCATGAACACTTGATTATCTTGAGGAGAGTTGAAAGGAGAGGAGCACACCCTCCGAAAGCAGAAATTGTTATGTGGAGTTTAGTTCCCTATATCTTTTGGCTATATGTATATTTGCAACCTTTGGCCACTTATGATTTGAGCATTTTATTGCACCATGCACTCCCAAGAAAATAGAATTCTAAAGATTTTCTATTGTGTCCTTGGATCTATGATAGTATTGTGATATTCTTAATTTTTGTGTATTTGTGAGGTTAGCCTTCTTAGAATAAGACCTCATATGTAGACAATTGAAGTGAAGCTAGGAGTCAATGGATTCCTAAGATTAAGGACATTCGGATGAGTATCATTATCTTTGACTTAGATATGGAATCATGTCATCTCATTGGACTCTCTACTACGGTTGAGATCTTTACATTCTCTTGGAAATCCCGTATTGAATTCTTAATTCTAATGAAACTATTGCATTCGGCCTTTTGTTGTTTGTTATTAGAGTTTTCTTGGAAGTAAAAGATCCTTGACCCAGAATCTTAGGGTCTCATGTTAGCAAGTGGGACCATGTGCACATGGTGACTTCGTTTCGGAAAGGGGTATGAGAACATGTCATTGGTGCAAAAAAAGGGAGTGTGAGATTTTTGGAAGTCTATCCTTGTGCATAATTTTCTTTTGTCGTGTCAAGCACCATATTCCTATTGGCTTTTCTCTTTAGAAAGTGCTTTCAGGAAAACTCTATTGAGAAAAGAGTTTTGCGTTATGCCCATACTTTATGCAAATTTTTTATGATCAAGTTAGAGTTAATATTCATCTTTTTCTTAAAAGAACCAATATAAAAACTTTCCACTCAACAATTAGATATTTTTCCACTTACATTTTATTTTGCAGTAGATCATAAAGAATTTTGGTTGTTTTCTTTAAGGAATGGATGCAATTGTTACAACTTAAATGAATATTCAGCTCTACCATTTAAACCTATTATTTGGCTACTATAAGCAAACACTCAACTATTAATATCGTAAGAAAAACTAAAAAATTGTTGAATCAACTTATATATCTTTGGAGTAGGAAATATTATAAATAAATGAATAAGTGCTTGACATCTTCTACTTGAGATGAAATATTATATCAATGTTGAAAGCATACATTTGAGAAACTATATTCTTCAACAAGCAAGAAAAATAATCAAATGAAAGTCTTTATTGCTTCTTCACCTATATACCTATAATAATTGGAGACGAGCACTCCAAAGCCGTGGCGTGGCCACGTCAGCCTTGGAGAGTGAGGAGGTCGAGGCACGTCAGCCTCTGGGAAGAAGAGGGGAATGGCGCCAAACAAGGAACAAATGGTGACCCCGTGACCATGCGAATGGCCGAGGTCGGGGGTGCGCATGCTGACAGTGGCGGAGGTTGGAAGGTTTGCAAGGACGTGCTCCGAAAGCCCCTACAAGAGCTTGCTTTGTCGCTCTTCAGCGTCCAATTCCGGTTTTAAAATTTTAAGATTTGAACATCGGAAGGACCGAAGCAGACTAGTGACGAACATCCTTGACGACTTTGCTCGGGTTTTGAGCGAGGGTCTTGAGGAGCAGTTGAAGAACTTGGGTGCGGAGCATGTATAAGGTCTGCAATTTTGCTTTGTTCATGTGAGTGCTTTGTACTCAAATCCTAATCCATCAGTTGTTGTTTCAAGGTTTCAAGGTGCGCCGTTTCTATGTTTGCTAGCCTTCGATGTATGTTTCTTTGGTGTTTTGAATGCTCCTAATGCATAGGTGAACTTTGTAGGCAATGCTTGACGGGTTTTTTTTTTCACTTCCTTAGGGTTTGGTGTTTTTGTGCTAGGGCTCCGAGGTGCTAATTTCTCCCTGTTAGTTATGAAGAGTGGAAGAAGGGCGCGTGTGAGGAGGTCACGTGTGAGGATGTAAGGGCCGATGGAGGTTCACGCACTTACCTTAGTTTGGTTTGCTACGGGATGGAGCAATATTGGTGTTTATGTATACAAAGTTTCCACAAGATAGCATGAGATACCAGAAGACGGCACACTCCACCGTGGTCCGGTATATACCAGCTGAAATGATCAAAATTGGTATAAAAAACAACTTGTAGGTTTTTTTTGTTTCTTGAAGTTTTGATTAGACTACCCATTCCTAGCATTTAATCTCCATCCCTTGGCGTTTTGATCTATTTATTCCAGCTTGTGATATATCATTGCTATTGTTGTTGTGCTGGTCAATACGAAAGCTCAACCAAAAGGAGATCATGGCGAAGAGACACACGACATGCGGCCTAGGTTTAGGCTCTCATGCTGTATTTTGCTATTTAACTTATTGTAACAGCTTGGTGTTGTGCATCCCTGGGCAGGCTATGGTGGACGTTGCAAAGAAATATGGTGTCTAAGAATGTGATTTTAGTTGGCAATGAGTATTGATGTTATACATATAGTTTCCTCATTACTGTAAAAATCCACAAACCAAACTGTAATCTTAGAAAATAAACTTGCCCATGCACAAGCCACAATGCCTCATAGAATGTAATAATTGATACATTTAAACTGCCAAGTCCAAAAGAGCAAACTTGAGGTAAAGCTTGAGTTGGTAAGAGCTAGAATGGAACTAGTAACAAATGCATCAATCAGAGATGAAAACACACAAGTTGATTTGCATGTTATCTTTTATAAAGCTCACTAATTACCATCACATTCCATCACTCATAAACATGACCATCCAAGGAAAGGAGAATGGAAATGAAAAATGCAAGTTGTCACGGGACGTGCGTCGAGGGCCTTTCCGCATCTTGGTGTTAGTGTAGATTAGTTTGTTACTATTCTATGGGGTTTGGGACGTACTGCGGCGCATCATATTCATCCGCAGATGATTTTCATCTACTAAGGGTTGTATATATGTGCGTATAGCGCCGCACACATCCTTACCTTGACGTCTCTATAAAGTCAAGCTTTGTGAGTGAGTTAGAGAGTTCTTAGTAATAACCTTTGCTTGTAAGTGATTGTTTATCATAAGTTAAGGCTCCGCATTCTCTTATACTACTTACACTCGTTGATTATCCTTTTGAAGAGTGCGAGATGCTTGACAACCCTAGTGATTCACTAGTTATTCATTTGACAAAGACCCTGCCACATTCTATTAAATAGTTCTCGAATTTGAGCTTGGATGAGTTTAGAAATTGTTTGGATGCCTAGATTGATATTGTAGAGCGCATCAAGATGGAGCCAACACAACAAACGGCGCCCAAATCGGACAATTTTTGAGCAAGATGTGAGCAGCGCAAGAATTGAAAGAAGAACAACTGCTAGACTTGACCTGCGATTTTTCATCCATTTTCACGAACTCATCTGCTGCGGGCAGTTTTCATCCATTGTGAATGAAACTATAATTTGGGCAGAATTCATTAATTGTGAGATAATATCTTCCAAAATATTCATTTTTTTTGAATTCCAACTTCGGATTTGAGCTCTCCATAGGGGTTTCTACCTACGAGTTGGGAAAAATTTTGTAGAATTTTTTTTCAAAACCACATTTTTGTGGTTTGTAAAAAAAAAGATTAGTGTCTAAACTTTGAAAGTATGTAACTAGGGCAATTTGACTTGGTTTTGAGTGAAATTTGTGCCTACATTTAGATCATTTCATCGTTAATCCAATTTTGATATTAGATAGGTTTTGAGCACGATTGTCATCTAATGTGTGGTTTTCATCGAACAGATTTGTGTTTCTTAGCACCGCAACCGCATTAGCTTGCTACCTCCTTAGTATTAGACTATGGGAATGACACCTTTGGGTGTTTGCCTTGCGTTGTTGCAGGTTTTGCGACAAGTGACCATCCACTGCAGATTTGTGCCAGTAGCTATGGTCATTTTCATTTTCTGCTTCTATGTTGTTGGGGGAGAGGATCTCGTTTAAATTTTAGGATTCTTGTGCGGTACCTCCCTTATGTTGCGAGCTTGTTGCTGGTGTTTTTAGGTGGCCCCATTTCTTCTTATCCTCGATTGGGATAGCGTACCGTAGGGGTGGATTCAAATTCATGGCCGGCAAGACCTTTTCATATGGGGAGTTGTGGTTGAACATGTGCTAGCCGGAGATGATGACCGGTTAACCACAAAATTTGGTGGTTTTCTAAATGCAAATTGCTCGTTTGTACCCTTATTCTTTGGATAGTACTTGTATATAGGTCTCGGGGTGATTTTTGTTTATGGTGAGTACTCGGAGTCGATATTACCGCTCCCCCTCACCAAACCATCTGGAGAGTGCTTCCACCGCAGACTTTGGGCCACAGTCAGATATGGATGAGGCTTTTGAGCTTGTTTTGACGTTGGATACCGAATGTAGACTTGGAATCAGGGACGTGAGTACGTTTGACGATATGGAGGACGATCTTTATGATGTTGTGCGAGACATGTTCTCGAGGCGGGTTGGGAGCATCTCCCTACCCTGTTGGCAGCTTCGATTTCAGACTTCGATGAAGAAAAAATGCCAGCGGGCGTCGTCGTTTAACAAGTGGTATGCGTTCGAACTCTAGCCTCAAAATTCAAAGTTAGAGGCCTTTTAGTCATACGAGCGGTGGACCACGTAGCATGAGGCAGAGTTGCGCTCTGTTGAGCCCCTCTTTAACCGTGGCAACACGTGCGGCATTGATGGCGATTGGCGATCCGCTAGCCTTTGATCCATAGGCGCAATTCATGACGCATGTGAAGGTAGAGTACGAGGAGTGTAGGGATGATCGGATGCAACGCATCTAGGATTTTCGCCGGAAGAAGAAGGATATCCTACGCACTATGTACACTCGGTTGGCGCGGTTGTTAGTAGAAGCCAGTCATGTGTTTACGAAGCGCCAGCTGGTGAAAATCTCATCTTCAAGTTGAATAAGCGGATGGCGGAGTTGATTAGTCCGCATCTTCTTTTTTGGTATCACCAGAATGCCACTTTGGCGGAGGCGTTTGCCGAGGTGGAAGCGCTTAATAGAGCGTTGGGCTTAAGCAAAGCCACAGATTTGGTCACGCCGGTGATGGATGCTCCGAAGCCGAAGAAGCTTGCCACTGCGACGGGTAGCTTAGTGGTGGCACAACCTGAAAAGGTTTTGCATTGTTGGGCTTGTAGAGAAGTGGATCATACCAAGGGGGACCTCAATTGCTCCAAGAAGAAGAAAGTAGACACCTTGAAGGCAAAGCCCAAGTCCGTGGCAGCCAAGCCTACAGAGAAGGCAAGACGCGAGGGAAAGAAGCCCGTGACATACTCTCATAGTGGTAAGTCTAGCCACAATGATGAAAACTGCTTTTCTCTTCACCTGGAGAAGTGCCTAAAGACTTCAGCTGCTCAATCGGATGTCGTGAAGACACTCCGGGCTGAATATGCGGAGCTGAAGAAGCAAATTAGCGCAATGGCCCCTTTGAGACAAGTGGCAAACACACGGTCACTATTGAGGGGTCATGACTCAGCTTTAGCCCTAGATTGCTACATGTATGGCGCTTTAGGTAAAGTGGTGGCAGCAATCGCTACTGCTGCTCAGACTATCGCAGAGGCGGTGGCACCTTCTCTCTCTGTGCCAAGTAATAGAGGCCGTCCATGCCACACAAATTTGCCAGACCATATTGGTCAGTCCCAATCACCTCTTTCCTTCAGCATCGCGGATGCGGCTACTTTTACACTAGTGCCCACTCCGACCCCGATCCCACCATTTCCTTCTAGTCGTGGAGATGCCACACACTCCTTGGCATATAAGGTGTTGCAATTGCCGATGTTAGCCGGCGTGGACTTTTTGACAGCGGATTTTCTACCATCCGATATATTCCATTTGGCAGGTTGTATGCTGGAGGACAAGGTGCCTATGCCATTGTTGGAGGTGTCGCAGGCATTGGCGGCTCTATCCACCAAGGAGGATTTCGTGGCAATGCGGGTCAAGTTGGTGGCGGAGGTTACTTTTGCGTTTGAGGTCAATGCTACTTCCACACCTACAAAGCGGTCCTCGAAGGATAAGTCCTTGATCTTTGGAGTGGCTTATTTGTCTGACGTTCTTGCTCGATCGCCACGATATCAAGGCAGTGTGCGTCCAGGGGTGATATGCTTGATGAATGACGCTGGAGTCATAGTGGTTGGTCGAACGGACAACAACCTAACTCGAATTCCTCTTCCTACGTATTATGTTGGACTCAGAGGCTCAACCACTGATGATTGGCAAGCAGCTAACCTAGGATTTGGGTCTAGGTGCTTCGGACCTCAAGCCCTGCCCATTTACGATTAATTTATCGATGGAGGGCACAGAGAAGGCCATGGGCTACATCCGATATCCGTTGTAGTTGATGTTCGGCGTTGGATCTGGTCCTTTGTTCTCGCACGTATCTCTCCAGTGCGCCATGACTAGCGTCACCAAGGACAACATTTTGGTGGGTTAGCAGGCGCTTTATCTACTTGGTTTTGGGGTGGATAACTGGACGGAGGAACCAAGATTACGCCTGGATGGTCTGTCGGTGATGGCAGAAAGAAGATCACTCTAGTCTTTGCAGCTAGCGCCTTGACTTCAACGGCAGACGCTATATTCGGGTGCAGTGCTTTAGCATCCAATTTGCCATGCTTCTACGCTTTTTGAAGAGACATATGTTCTATTTTGGGGGTAGCGGACTCGCGTGAGCACATATCATTGGAGATCTCTACACGTCATTGCAAGGATTTACTTCCCCCATGGGGGACTTAGTTGGAACTCACTTATCGTAGTTGAGAGATTGTAAATGCTCTTGAAGCTCTACATCTTTCAGTGAACTGTTTGACTCCATTGTTGGCTTGCACCATTCAATGGCAACCACCAGATGAGGATATCACCATTGGAAGCTTTTTGCGAGTATCACAAGAGGGCTCGCAACAATGTTAGAAGCCGGACTCAAGGTATGGCAGTACATCCACGTCAATAGTGGCTTTGTAGCCAACCGTGCCGCTCACCATCACATTCAACGTCTTCTGGCCTTATATCTGGCGAGTGACCACCTTCTATCATTTGGAGGTGTTTTGGCAACTTGCCACATGATGTGGTGTTGATCAGTGAGGATGAACTGCGTCAGTTAGGTCACGTGGACTTGGTAATTGCTAGATAGCCTTGCCAAGGCCTTTCAAGGGCCAACAGTGGACGTAACTTGGATGATGCACGGTCGAGTCTCTTTGTGGATTTGCTCAGGCTCATCCAGTGGTGGATTATCCACCAATCAATGCCACCAAAGTACATTTTTGACAATGTACCTTTATTGGTGGATGCAAGGACGAAGGTGCATGAAGATGAGTATATATCCATCACCTTCTTGGGCCCCTCCACGTTTGTAGATGTCGCGACATTTGGACCAACATGGCATCATGGGCGACGCTCACCTCTACACTTGCCCAAGTACAACGGCATGTGCGCCGTGAGGTCAATGACATCTTAGACGACCATCGAGCTCCACGAAGGTTACCAAGGATGATGAGCCACCATTGGCCATGGTGAACCGCGTTGGTTTCTCTCGGGGGCATTGCCCACGTTAATGTGCTACCCGGGGTCTTTTGTTTTTAGGACAAGCGGTCCCGGCATGGTTTGGAATTCTCCTTTCCAAACTTACAAGGAACCTTGTGTCGATGAAAAGGAGCGGGCGATGGACTTTTTGACAGGCACCACCGCCGCACCAGATCTCTCTGAGGGCCAACATCGTTATTTGTTGGGTCAAGCCATTGATATTAACACCCTCATTTGGATTTGTGGCATTTGTTTTGCCATTTAACGCCGTTTGAGTGACCATCCACGTGTGTCGGGGGCTGACTTCAATGGTCAGGGGGTAGCGGTACCATATATTATAGAGATTGAGGAAGTAGAGTTGTTTTTTTTGTTTGAAGAAGCATGCAGTTGAAGAGCTTTGTGCTTAGCATGTCTTTGCAGCCTTGGCCGAGGACTTTGCTTTAGAGGATTCCGAGGATATTTTTGCTCGATTTTATCATCACGAAACGAGATTTTCTATGGATCCTGTGAGTGAGGAATCTAGGCGCATCAATGCCTTCTCTGCTACAAACTAGCAATCATTGCCCATGCCAGTATGCGGTGAGTCTTCTACGGTGGAGAAGAAGACTACGGAGTTCGATGATTGGCCTTTGGATTTGGGGCCACATCTTACCGGTGCCGAGGCACAAAGGGTACGAGCCTTTATACGTTCGTATCGTAGTTGATTTGCCATTAGTCTCCATGACTTGGAGGGCTATAGAGGCAAACCGAAACACATTCAATTGGAAGGCGACCACCCAATCTTCCGACGACCGTACAAGCTCTGTCTATCTGAAAAAGTTGGGTTTAGACTTGTTGTCAGGAGTTGTTGGCCGCCAACTTGATTGAGCTCTCCAACGGCGAGTACGCTGGTGCCACGGTTATGCCATCGAAGAAGGATATCTTTGGCAACTGGACCAAGAAGCGGATATGTGGGGATTAAAGGCCGGTCAATTGTAAGATCAAGTCAGATCGGTATTCGATGCCCACGCCGGAGGAGTTGTTTGATGGAGTGGGCCATAGTAGAGTATTTTGTATACTAGATTTGCAATCTGGTTAGCACGAGTTACCATTGATGGTGGATGACCAGGTCAAGAGTGCATTTTGGAGAGTTGATCAGGATGGGAGAGATCAACTCTATTATTGGAAGTTTCTCCCATTTGGCCTCAAGAATGCACCCGCTGAGTTTCAAAGGGTGATAGAGCGGGTGTTCATCAATTTACCGTTTGCGCAATGCTACATTGATGTTGTTATCATTTTTAGTAGCAGCCCATAGCAGCATGTGAGGTGTCTTTATGTGGTGTTTGAGAGGTTACGGCAGTGGAGATTGCGCTTGTACCATTGCAAGTGCAAGTTCATTCACAATTGGTTACCATATTTAGGACATATAATTGTTCCAGGGGTCTTGGCGTGCACCAGACCAAGGTGGATGCGATGCAGAAGATTCTTGCCCCAATCGAAGTGTCACGGCTTTCAACTTTTCTTGGCTGGGCGAATTACTAACGACAATTTGTTAAAAACTTTAGCGTGATTGCTAAGCCGTTGACTATTCTCACAGGAAAAGAATTAGCCATGGACTTGGAGGTGGGAGCTACAGGCAGCATTTGCTACTTTGAAATTGAAGCTCGATTCAGCGCCTGTGTTGCAAAGTCCGGATGCTACACGACCCTTTTAGCTGCACACAGACTAGACTGTTGTGGGATTGGGGGCAGTGTTAACTCAGAAGGATGATGAAGGATGGGAGTACGTTGTAGCGTTTGCTTCTATGAGCAACAACAACGCGGAGTCCAATTATTTGTCCTATGAAGGGAGGCTTTGGCCGCGGTTTGGACCATAGCCCATTTTAGGCCGGATATATATGGGCAGCGTTTTACGTTGATGACCGACCATCAGCCTTTGAGGTGGTTCATGGAGTCTTACCAACAAGCACGCCATGTGGAGTCTTACTATATCGACGTTGCCATGATATATTAGTCTGGATTTTACTAGTGTCAGGTGGCATCGGGAACTGCGACAGGGAGTTAGTCTTGCGGTGGCATGCAATGGCTTACCTCACGTTGATGTCTGGCTCCGCATCGACGTTGCCTGATTTGGCAACGGATGTAGAATCGGAAAAGGCCCAAGTTGCTGGCAATGTTTGAGAAGACGATCCAATCTTGCACAAGCTACAACATGTATTACTTCCTCAGCTCTTTCCGCTCTAGAGCGTGATTGAGTTGGACCCCAAATATCAAGGTCTCGTTGAAAGAACGGCCTTCTACTTTGGGTGTGGCCGGATGAAACTAGGCGTATAGTTCCAAGGCCAGATCAGAGGACTTCCTAGGTTTGCCAAGTATATGTAGACCTATGACATTTTGATGTGCGACAGACTTATTCGATGTTGCGCAGTCAATACTAGTGGACCGGCATGTATCAGTAGGTTGCCACGTATGTTTGTCGGTGTGAAGTTTGTCATCGAGTTAGATCCAGCTTCAACACCTTTTCACCGCAGTTGCAGCCTTTGCCCATCATGGGGCGAGGATATTGGTGGTCTTTAAACTTTGTTGGTCCACTTGTCGTGACTCCATGCGGAGCGAGGTATGTCTCGGTGATGGTAGAGCATTTCAGCAAGTGGATTGAGCTTGCGGCTCATCCACAAAATTCTTTAGAATTGGCGGCCATGGCATTCCTCGACGGGGTGTTGGCTCGTTTTGGAGCCCCAACTGAGGTTTTGATAGACAAGGGGCGTGAGTTCATTGGGGCTTTCAAGGCTTTGATTTACCATCGTACCACTTCTCGGGATCACCCGGAAGCGGATAGTTTGGCGGAGCGTGTGGTTCAAACCGTGAAGCGAGGACCTACGAAAGTATGGATTACTTTAGGGTGGCCACCATGATTGGGATCTGATGATACCATGGATTGCCATGGGATAACGGTTTAGCTGACAAGCTTTACTAGCTGCTTTTAGTCCGTATCAATTGTTGTACGGACGGGAGGTAATTTTACGGAGTTTCGTTCAAGAAAAGTTGGCTCCGATTGTTGATTTGGATGATCCATAGGTGTGGGCCCAGAGTCTATGGGATCGAGCGGAGTTCTTCATGCGGACTATGCCGATGGCCATGGAAAACTTGTCCATTGCTCAGCACCATGATACCTTCCGATACGCTCGTATTCGTAGTGAAGCACACCGACGTCAGCTGCAACGTTTTTCTAGGAGGGAGTACGTTCATTTGCAGCGTGAGGCGCCGACGACAATGGACGTCAAGGCTAGGCGCACCATTCTTCGCGTGATAGATGTGTTGTCCAGTGGCATCTTGTTACTGAAAGGCAAGGATGGTTGGAAGTGTCGAGAGCACTTTAAGAATTGTGCTCACTATTATTTATCCATTGATGACTTTGTTCATCTGGAGTTGGTTGTTGTGCCAGACAGTCTACCGTCTATGAGAAGAAAGGCACGGCTACCATGTTGCTTTGTGACCATTGCCAACGTGATTGGCATATGGCTTGCCTGACGCCGCCTCTTTCTATTCTATCGTCCGAGGATTGGACTTGCCCTCGTTGTCGGAGGTTTTTGAGCCACGTTTCACCCGATGAATTCCTCGTGGACAACTTGAATTCCTCGTGGACTTGTCACAGTGTGGTGCGTTGCAATCCAGTTGGAGTTCCTGGTTTCGGTTTAGGGATGGGCAACGTGGAGATTGACCAAGGGATTGGCAACAAAGTCGTTGAAGGCGATTAAAAATGTGGCTCACATTACATCCGGCCTACTCTCTCTTTGTTACTTCCTCATATGCTTACTGATTCGGCGACGGACAACATCTTTGATTGGATGCGTGTGGGAAGGCGTTCCCACTCGCATCCGGACCCTAACACTAAATCCGGAAAGAAATGGGAGAAAATTTAAAAAATTAGGTAGTTAGTTTTGCTTTATTAGCAAAAATAGGACCATAGTAGAAATAAGGTTTTTATACTGATTCGGCATCCTTAAAAGAGACAGTTCCGACACCTTTTCCGGAGGTCCGGAAACCAAGGTACGGTGGCATCCGGATCCGGAACCGTCATCATGGCGCCCAACGGTATCCGTACAGCGCGTCAGATAAATAGCACGACTACCAGCAGAGGGCGCCATTATTTTAGGGTTTTCTACGCTCTCTGCTCTCTTCTACTCTTCCGTATCTTGTCTTCTTGTGATTCTGTAGTGCAGAAGATATATAGAAGCGAGGAACTTGGTGATGTCAGTGCGTGCAGGACTCGGACACCATTGCGAGGCGCAAGCACAACGAGAGGTGGGCCCGAATGGCGGGGAAGAAGGGCAAGGCTCTAGCCGCAGGAAACCTGCTGCTCTAGAAGGTGGCGCTGGAGTGGCCAACCTTCGAAAAAGACTACAGGGTTCCGGAGAGTTACTTGGAGGTGATGGGATGCAACGGCCTCCTCGGCACGCTGTGGGCTTTCCAGAGTAAAGCGATGGTCGCGGAGCTCATGAAAAAGCCGCCTAACCGGCACAACGGACGCATTCGGGTGCATCCGGAGGGCTGGACCACAGCTATCTGGAGAGACGCCTACAGTCTTCGGCCGGGGGCAGTCAAGGTGGTGGAGCACGACGACAACATACCAAAGGGCGAGTTCCTGTAGAAGGCTGACCCTAAGGACGGGTACGTGCTCAGCAACCTCACATATTCGGATGACAGGTTAGTTGTCGCATTTCTAAATCCTATCTTCCATCCGGAGAAACCGAAGAGGATAGTGGCAAAATTAGCCAGTCTGATACTGGGAGCAATGAGAGGAAAGCTCACCGTAGACTGGAGAGCCTTGATGGGGGAGCAAATAGAACGGATGATCAAGAATCTTCCTAAGGCCCGAAAGACAACAACGCCCCTCTCAACCTATTTGGCGCATATGTACACCGAGAGGAAGATGATGAGTCCGGAGGAGCAAGACAAATACGACAATCTGCTCAGCATTCAGCCGTATTGCGGAATGGAGACAGACAATGAGCCGGAGGTTTCGGAGGACTCGGAGTCGCAGACGTTGTCACCTCCAGGCTTCACCATGAGACCCCGAAAGCGGAGCCGGTCCGTCTAGAAGACTTCGGATACCCCAGATCCAAGCCAGCCTCGGGTAGAAATGGAGACGTAGAGCCCGACCGAGGTACCACCCTTCGAAGCAACAGCGGCCGGGCCAGTCAGTTCCGGAGCTGAGCTGGGACTGGATTTTGCCCCGACCATGACCGACAACATGGCGACGGACGTCTCGGAATCTACCGGCATATAGTCTGGCAAACAAGGATCCAGGAAGGTGAGACCTGGGAACTGACAACCATGATCATGGCCATTATACAAGAAGTAGGGACAACCGGTTCCATGGATTTTCTTTCCGCGACTCCAAAAGCTGACCAAAAGCTGGAGTTGGAGAAAACCAACTTCACCCAGACCAACATCCGGCTCTGGAAGCGAGTGGAGCTGGTAGAGGCTGCGCGAGATGCGGCTCAACAAGCGAAAGCTGAGGCGGAAGCAAAGGTCCGAACCACCATCCAGGCCTTTACAGAGGTTTGCGTTGCCCTCGAATTTTTGGTAGACACCGTCAACCGGGCTCTCCTCTACACTACGAGCGTGAAGAAGAATGAAAAACTCAACAGGGGGCAAATCATCCGGTTTCTCTCATATCACAGCCGGAAGATGGAGGCGACCTGGAGCAAGATGCAAGAGTTGGTCAAGAACCTAACCCCCGCAACCCCACGGGCTCCTGAAGTCCCAATTCCGGAGGCAACACTTGCGACACTGGCTAGAGCAGGGCCATCCGGAACTCCATCCGGACCTATAGCCGGAACACCACAGGCGCCGACCGGAGGTTTCAATGACATCTTTGGGACTCCGGACTTAGCCTCGCCGATAAGCTGCAGTGGGGTGGCCTTCCCAAGCAAAGAGACCTTGGAGAAGTGGCAGAGCACCATACTGGGAGGTCTCTCACAAGACCCCCCTCTATCCTTCCGAATTCCGTCGGAGTCTCTGTCTCCAGTTAAACTGAAGACGACCCCTCCACCTCAAAGCCCAGCAGCGACTGCCATGGATGTCAGCCCCAGTGCCAGCTTTTGAGACCTACCTAACCTTCGAGTCCGAACAATTGTTCCACCAGCCGCCACACCAACAGTAGAGGGTCCGGCAACGCCCTATGGATCAAAGAAGAAGACGTTCGAGTCTGCGCCGGAGCCACCGACTGTTACTCCGGAACGGCCGGAAGCCAGCACAACAACAGGAGAAGTAATCCCTAAGAGTAAGAGTCTTAGGAAGAAGAACCACGTTACTCCGTAGATAGGGTCTTTAGTCAGCTAGGTTTAGTAGGGATTAACGATGGGGCTTAAAGGTGCACCCGGCTATCAAACCCTATGCTACAGAATATCCTAAACTAGGTTTTTAGTTAGAAGCGGAAAAATTGAATCTCAGATCCGAAAATTCCGGATTTGAGTTTTGAATTCCGGATTTCTAAAGATAAGATCTTTTTGAAATAAGATTTCCCGGGTTTCAAGCGGATAACGTAGGCTTTTAGATTTAGGAGTTTAGATAGTACTTAATGGTTGAGCTTTAGTCAGCTCATCATCTTGTTTTCTCTCATGAAGAGTGTTTCCCATTAATCATAATTTCTCTTCTTGAACTTATGGTGATTGAGTCTACTTTGCTGTGAGGGAGCTGATCCATTGTGGTTGATACATTGTGCTTTAAGTTCTTATGTATAAGTGTTGCAAGAGTTGTATCTAGGACGACCGGTTGGGGCTTTCGTTGGGAGATCGCTTGGAAGAACTGTAGGGGAGGTTAGGTAGAGACCTGACAAGCCACAAGAACCGGAAGTAGCCAGGATGGGGAAGGATTGTACTACAGGGGTGGGCCTGGTAGCTCCTAGGGCACGGGATAACCGTATGAACCCGGATTCTGGTTGAGGCTGGAATTTCCCCTTACGATAGAGGAAAAAGCCTGATGTGTATGTCTAGAAGGAAGTCTAGTATAAACTAGCAACACTCATTCCGAAGAACCACTTAGTATCAACCGGAATGTTGTTGTAGTCCAGATCAAGCTCTTCGTGACCGCATCCGGAAGGCCATCCGGATGATGTGAGAGCATGAGTCTAGCAGCAATAAAACAACCACCGGTTAGTAGAGTAGGGAGAGTGGGTATCCAGCCACTATAAGTTTCAGGGCAATGGGTGTCTAGCCACTTTAAGTCACAAGACAGTGGAGAATCCGGCCGCTTACAACAAAGAAGATCAGTGGCATCCAGCCACTTGTTTAAAAACTCCAAAAGAAACTCCGTCTGGAGCTGTCCGGCGTCCAGAAGGATCCAGAAGCGGAAAGTAGGAACATTCGGAATCCGGAAGGATCCGGCTCAGTAGATCAAGGGATGAATAGGCAAGCTAACCAATAGATAATAGTGTGGTAGTTAGTGAGTTGTACTTATCATTTAAAGAAGAAACAATAGGTCTCTGTGGGAACGAATTTAGAGCGGATACTTTGGGTACATTTAGCTATAACTAAGTGGTATCCGAAGCAATGCTCACTCTACGAACTGCAACAATGCGCACAGCGGTTGCAGCGACATCATTGTGGCATTTAGTCTTCTTAGTGTTGTTTGATCCTAGCTGGATAGACGGTCTCTATATCTGCTATGAGGGGCATTTGAGGGTGTACTACATATATTTATTTTAGTATATGTTTTGTGTATATTTAATGTTAGTTAGAACTCCCAATTAGTTGTGGTTATCAATATTTCTTTACACGATAGCTGTCATGGAATGTGGCGTCAAGGGTCTCTTTGCATGGTAGTGTGTTAGCGTAGATTAGTTTGTTACTATTCTACAAGGTTTAGGAACGTACGGCGGCGCACCATATTCATCTGTTGATGTTTTCCATCCCCTCAGGGTTGTATCTGTGTGCGTATAACACAGCACACATCCTTGACTTGACGTCTTTGTCAAGTCAAGCTTTGTGAGTGAATTTGAGAGTGTTTAGTGATTAATTTTCCTTGAAAGTGATTGTTTATCATGTAAAGGCTGCGCAATCGCTTATACTACTTGCACTCGTTGATTCTCCCTTCATGGAGTGCAAGACGCTTGACTACTCTAGTGATTTACTAGTTATCTCTCGAGGGTGTACAACGTATACTTGTTTTAGTATATGTTTTTTTGTTTATTTGATGTTGATTAGGACTCTTGAACTATTGTGGTAATTGATCTTTCTTTACAGGACAAAGTGGCATTTCGAGTTAAAGTGCAGTAAGGAAACCTTCCTTGACACCTCGTCACGTGGTTGAGCAATTGGCATTTGTTCAGAAGTACTGTAGATGGACTGCAGAAGAGTGGAAGCCTATTGTTTGGACAAATGAATCTATTTTTGAATTTGGAAAAACGTTAAGACAAATTCAGGTTTGGTGAACTACGTATGAGCGCTATTTATTGTGTCGTATAGTTTCTACTTTAAAAAATGGATGGACTTCATTGATGATTTAGGGCGCACTTGCTAGAGGGCAAAAGTAAAAACTTGTCTTTATTTCTAAAAATTAACGTTTTGTTGAGGATTTTGTGGAAGTGGTCCGCTTTCCAAATTGGTTCATTTTATAGGTAAAATTTTACTTGAAGTGCTCATGGACGTTGGCGCATTCGTCTATCACAAACAAATATGTTAAGAATAGAAACAAGCACGCCTTTTGGAGAAGCTCAATTGGTCTGCAAATTCTCTGGATTTTTATCCAATTTTGGAAGATTCTCAAAGATGTGCAATATGGCAAGACATGCCCAAGAAACTTAAATGCGCTATAAGGTAATTATTAAAAGAGAGTGTAAATCGGCCAGTGCTACAAAGCTCCTTCAACTATGTCATTTTATGCTTTTTAGATTACATGTAGTGATTGACGCTAATGGAGGACATACATGTTGGTAGATTTTGGATATCTTTTTTAAATTCATCTTTTGGCTTTGAAATTTTTTACACATGCTATCAACATAGAGATGATCTTGTGGCAAAATTTTCATGGTGAAGTAACAATTTTTCAACCCTCGGGAGAGTGTCAAAGTGGGAAGCAATGCATTGATTTCCCTGTTTGTTTCTCACAACTACACATGTTTGTAGATTTGAAACATTTTCTTTCGTGTGGATCTTTTGGATTTCAAATTTTTCACACATGTAATAAACATAGATATGGTCTCACGCCAAATATTTCATGAGAAAAATTAACAATTTCAATCCTTGGGAGGCGTCAAAGTTAGCAACTGTCAAATAATTTTCTAAATAAATCAAAGGGTAATGTAATATTTTAAGATCATTAAAGGATAAAATTGTAATATTAAGCTCATTTCAATTTTTCTATTTAAGACGATTATTATATTTTGTTTCAATAAATAATATTCAAGAACACATATTCTCTTTTAAAAAATACGTATTCACTACAAATTAGTAACTTGAATGATGTATCAAAAAATACGTATTCACTACAAATTAGTAACTTGATACATAAAAAATCTTTAAAATTGAAGACAGATCAATAATTTAATATCGACCAAGAGTTTAGAAAAAAATCAATGTAGCCTTAGATATAATCTTAAGAGATTTATATACATTTACCTTGATAATAAAGCTTTTCTTGAAAGTGAAGCATTTAGCTGTCTATGAATCAAAAGAAGAATTGTAGTATCCAATCCTACATGTTTGTTTAGAAATATGATACTTGTTTATTGATTTAGCAAATGTTAATAGTATTGAAAATTGTTGCACTATCAAATGAAGTGGTACGTTTATAAAAATAAACATATGAGGAATATACGGAGTATGAACTTCTTTACCAACATGTGGAGTTGAAAATGATTTTTTTTCAAGATATCATTATAATAAAATAAAAACCATCCATGATCCATTTCACAATTATTGTTGTAGAGAAAGAATTTTGCAATAGAATGGTAAAACATCCAATTTTGGTATCTAGGAGAACATATGGAAGAGCTGTACAATTAAAATAATTTAAATTCTTAGATGTCTTTACCACGCATGTGTTTTACTAATACCAAGGATAGTCCTACTTATGGACTCTAATTTTTTATGATAATACCAAGAATAGATTGTACAATCTTATTTTTGATTGAATCAACATCTATATTTCTAAAGCTTATCATTTGCATTTATAAATATTGATCTTCAAGCATCATATTGCTCCAATATTGTTTTGGATCTTACTTCTAATATAACAAATTCATGAAATAATATTGATACAATTATACAATTGAATTATGTTGCTTATTTTTCATTACAACCAGAGCCATTGCCTACTTGTAGAAGCTATTATGTAATTTAAAAAATTAAGAGATGTGTTTTACAACCGCATAGAAGAACTTCAAACCTTCAAAGGAGGCTAAAGTAAGTAAAGTGTTTGTTGTTCCACCATTTGGCCTATATTTACAGTCACAGGTTAGTAGCATGGAACTACCAGTACTTCCCTACTTGGAAGGTAGACAATATCCACTTGATCTATCACTAAATATTTGAAACGGACAAACATGTTCTCCTCCTAAAGAACAATTTGAGGGTAGAAGAAGAAGAAGAACACCAGACCCCTATGGGTTGGCGTGAATATAGTGTCCGTTCGACCTACCCTTGATGATATGCCCACAGGACATAACAACAGTGGTATAGGACTACTAACCCCTCTCAGGGTGGACACTGTATAACAATTTGAGGGTACGTATACAAGAAGGTTTTAAGACCCCCTATCGTGATTAAACAACCATGGAAGTATACATGAATATACAAGTGTTGTCTACTTTCAATATTGTAAGTGTTGGAAGTCTTAATGACGTGGCAGGACAAAGATTCATGTCGAAACAAGGTATCTTGAAAGTGATTCTTCAAAAAGGCACATTGAATATAAAGGGCACATTTAGAGGTCAAAGTGATTCCTCCAAAAGACTTTATTCCAAAGGATATCCTCTAGATATTACCAAGATTTTGGCTTTAACTGGTATCTCTATATATTCTATTATACATAGAGATATATATTGCAGGTTCATACATATATAAATGATCAAGATTGTTATACAATGCCATGTTATAGATTAATAAATGGTGGTATTATACCTTCTGTACATAGTGGACTACTTATCGCTTACTATAGGAGATTATCGTCTATCTTTCGTCTGACTGTGTGGCAATCCTTGACAATTTTGCGTTAGAATAAACAAGTGAAATTGTTCGATCTAAAAATGAATAAATTTGGATGAAACTACGGGGTATACTACCCTCACGTATGTCAAGTAAATTACAGGTATCTAAAGAAAATAACTGGTATCTAAAGCAATAACAATTATTCAAATTACACGATGGATATTCATAGCAAATAATAGGTATTCAAAGTAAATAAATGAGTATTTAAAATAATAACGGGAATCTCAAGTAAATGACATGTCACGGATTTATCCATGGAGGTATCATGCCATGGGGGCCATGGATATTCACATGGATATCATACACGTGGACGTGGGTATCACGATACCAGGACTTATAGTCGACGGATACCACGGGTTGGGGTATCGTCGAGAAAGGGAATGGATTTGGGTGCAACAAGTATATAACGGGTACATTTGAATTTTGCATCAACTCCTAACGTATCGTCACAATTTCACACCAAAAACACTTCAAAATTGTTGGATTCTAGTGCAATGAATGAAAAAGGATACAATAACTTTTCTTTCTATTTTTGACCGTAGGATCTCAAATTAAACTTATTAAGTAACATACTCACAAAATTTTGTTATTTTTGTCCGCACGGATTGAAAGATTATAGTGTTTGAAGGTTAGCAAGTGGGTTATTTTCTTCCATGCCTTTAGTGGATCAGTAGACTTTGACTTCACTTGGTGTCAAATTTTTGCACTACACGAGGTCTAAAGCCATTACCATCGTGTTAAGCATGATGTTGGTCCCTCATACACCATTTTTTAGAGATAGAGGAGGGATGAATCATATTCAAAACAAGTGTGCAAGGAATAGAGGTTTAAAATTTGCCAATTCAAGTTTTAATATTTTGTGAAATCAATATGTTTTAGATTAATAATCCGAATGGTTTACAAAAAGATTTACACTACATCTTGTTGTGGGTAAAATAAAAGGTGAAAAATGAAGATCTCTAAGTTTTATGTGGAAAAGAGTAAGTTTTTTGGTACCTTGCCCGACAATGAGTGACAATGTGTGAAAATGTTTGACTTGGGTTAATTTGCTATTTTTCACTAAAGACAAGAACTTTTTTTGACAATATAAAAGGGAAATAATATTACTTGGTAGTATTGAAAATCTCACATGCAATAGAGTGTCCTAGCAGAAGTTTTTAGAGGTGCCCAAAGTGCCCGGTCTCCCCATTTGAAATTCAAAACCCAATAACCTTTTCAATAAATGTTGGTTTTAGGAAAAAAAGTGTTCTCCCATTGAGGTTTTAGTATTGCCTTTCTACAATAAAAATCTCAAAGTTAAATGTTGGAAATCAACACCATAGAAACCTGACCAAACTTTCAAAAAGCCCATTTTTGACACTTGGTCCTTTAGGGGTTATACATTTTCTTCATTGAAGACTCACCTTACCCCGTCGTAAACGACAGGGCTAGACATATAAGAATTCATTGGGAAAAAACCTTGAAGACATATGCACATTCGATTCTGGTTCATTTGGATGAAAAACATCACAACAACCCCAGTAACCGAACGGAAAATTCCAAATGAATGGAATAAGCGGGCCCCACTTTTTCATTTGCAGACTTCCCAGACTTGAAAAGCTATGGTTTTGGGTGCATGACGGGTTTAGGCGTCGACCACAGAAAGTCTACCAGCTGGCCCAGCTCCACAACATGGATGAAAATCATTTACAACCCACACAACGATCAAACGAGAACCCGCGGGTTAAAGAAGTAAAGCATCTTATATCTAGAACCGTTACTGGACTTGATGCCGTCAGAAACCCGTATCTCGTAGATTTAATTCCACCCGTTTCGACATTTACACGGTTTTAGACGCTGTGGTGTTTGGGTATCGGCTTCCTCAAAGTCTCTCTTCTCCGTGTGAGCGCCCGCATCTCGCGGAACGAAGCAACAGCAAGATAATTTCATTCATCCAGGTGACGAGAATCTGTCGATGAATTAAAAAATGAACTAACACCCAAAACCCAAAACCATTTTCCGTAGACTCCCGGCCTCTCGATCTCTGTTCTGGGTACATGACACATCTGTTTTTGAGGTCCCTGACGGATTTGAGGCTTCGTCTTCACCGTGTGAGGGCAGACTTTGGGCTCGGAGTTTCCCAGCCTCCGCTCTGTTTTCGTGTCCCACACCGTCGCACTCGCTTATCATCGCACCGATCCTCGCCATTAGCACTCACGATCAGAAGGTGCATCACTTCGTCACGGCTGCGCTGCTGTTTGCGGCTTCTTCTGCGGTGCCAATTCGAGGACGGGAGCTCTGGTGATCAGGAGGTGAGGGTTTCGCGGCTCTGTTGTATGTTGCCGTCGTTTGCGGATGTTGGCGGGGTGTCCTGGTGATGCGATCTGCGGGGCCCGGTGCGTGTGACGTTGAATCGTGCATCGGTATAACCCTAGGTGTTTGCGTTTATGGAGGCCCTGTGTGTGGATGTGCGAAGGTTTGCTTTTAGGCGTCGAATGATGGGACGTGGTTGTTGTTGTGGTCATTAGAGTGTGTGTTGAGGACGTTTGGAGGAGGATCCGGGAAAGGAGGGGCGAGTTGGATCTAGTGCTACTGAGGGGCGGGTGTGCGAGGAGCGTCATGGCCGCAGGCGGATCGAGAGCTCGGGCCGATTACGATTACCTCATCAAGCTGCTGCTGATTGGCGACAGCGGTATGTGCGGTGTTGACCGACTTTGGTGGAGTGGTTTAATTGCTTTTGTGGTTTGAGTCTCTGCTGCTCGCCAGTGGAGTTTGATGCCTGTGAGCTTGACTGGTAGTGGTGATGTTGGAGGTCGGTACATGCAAAGCTGCTTTTCTTGGACTTTTGTAATGTTCTTTCAGCTTGTTCATGTTGCGTTTCTGTAGGAGTATGTAGTTGAGAGCTTTAACTTCCGGTGTTTCCGGAAGATGCCATCTGTGCTGTGGATCTGGGGCCCTGGTATGGCATTGAATGGATAGTAGAGTGATTCATCTTGTCTCGGAGGTTTCATGTATACTCTGTGAGTTTCTACAGAGGACTTGATCATTGCGTGTGACATCTGCAGGGGTTGGAAAATCTTGTCTTCTGCTTCGTTTCTCTGATGACTCTTTCACAACAAGTTTCATCACCACAATAGGGTACGCTTCCTGGGAATGATTTCGCACATTATGTAGTCGCTTCAGGAAAATATTGCTGTGTAGCGTTGTGATGGTTGTGGCGAGGAATTGAGGTTCGTGGCGTTGCTGCGAAGAGGTTGAATGATTTTGATATGGACTCGTTGGACTGGGATGTCTGCCAGGATCGACTTCAAGATTCGGACCATCGAGCTTGATGGAAAGCGGATCAAACTTCAGATATGGGATACTGCCGGACAAGAGCGATTTCGCACAATCACAACTGGTACTTCTTGTTGCTCGGGTTTTCCGTGTGCGTCTTAGATGCGTGGTGGGATATCGGTGTTAATCTTGAGCACGTGATTCTGGGTTAAATTGCACTGTTCAAAATGGTTCTGATAAGGGCGGTGTATTTATAACCAGGAGTAGATACACGGCCCTATACTTGTGCTGTGACGGGTGTTTAAACGTGTTTATAAGTGCTGACTACCTCTTCGTTATTGTCTTGCGTTTGCAGCTTACTACAGAGGAGCAATGGGAATTCTGCTTGTATACGACGTGACAGATGAATCTTCATTCAACAGTATCCACTCTTAAGCTGGTCCTTTGTTGCTCCTGCGGTTGTCAAGTGTAGTAGATGAAAGAACTGTTTTTCGACAGTTGTTGTGATGACTGTGAGGACATGCTGTGATGATTTGGGAAAGTGATGTAGCCATGACTTAGAGGGCATCAGATATTCGGAACTGGATCAGGAACATCGAGCAGCATGCATCTGACAATGTGAACAAGATTTTGGTGGGAAACAAGGCTGATATGGACGAGAGCAAGAGAGTAAGCATCGGATCCTTCTCTATAGAGTTCTTAGCTTTGGAGCAATCGAATTCGGTTCTCAACTACAGAGCTAATAACTCTGCAGAGCTCTGGAGTAATCGAACTCGGTTCTTGGCATTTTGTCGTTTTGAGCAGTTGTGATGGTTTTTGTTTGACCTCCGAATTTTGCAGTTTACTATTGCAGTTTAAAATTTTCAAGTTTCCTTACAGGTTATTGCTCATTTTGTTCGGTTATCGTTGTATGTATCTAATCTTGCTTGTCTTCGTTTGTGCAGGCTGTTCCATTCGCTAAAGGTCAAGCTTTGGCTGATGAATTTGGCATCAAGTTTTTTGAAACTGTGAGTGCAACAGAGCTGTTCATTTAGTTTGAACATTGTACACCTGCATCAGATTGTGTGGTGCTTCGGATGTTGTTGATGACTTCTTTTTGTAAGTACTTTAATTTTTGTTTTCTTGTTGCCGTATGCCTTCTAATATTTGTGAACTTATTTGTGCGTTCCAGAGTGCCAAAACAAACATGAATGTGGAGGATGTTTTCTTCACAGTTGCGAGGGACATCAAGCAAAGGCTGGCTGAGACTGATTCGAAGCCAGAGGTGCGACCTTCTTGTTATGACAAATGAATTACACTAAACACTGAATATAGTGTAGAGGGATTATTGATGTAGATCACTCACACTAATTTCCATCAAAGCATGTGCATGCCAAGTTCTGATTGGGTATTTGTTCTCAAGCAAGTGTGTGTCAGTCAGCAATTGCATGTAAATTTTCAATTAGTGTAGGAAATTTCAAATAGTTTGGTCTACACTATATTCAGGGAACGGTGTAGTATAAGTTTCCCAGTTTATGGCAGTTTCTTGCATCTTTCGTGAGTTCTGTTCTTATTTCCCAGGGCCCCAAATCGTTTTGATATCGAATTTGGTGGTCTTGGTTGTGTTTTCATCTGCAGGCTGCGAAGAATGCCAAGCCGGATGTCAAGCTTTCTGCCGGTAGTGCTCAGCCAAAGGCAGCATCAGGTGCCTGCTGCTCATAACTGTATGACTATGTTGGGACATGTCTGGTGAGCTTTTGGATCTATTCCGAGTTAAAGCTTTGTCGGGGATCGTAAGGCTGTGGGTTGCGGAACATTTTCCTACGATGTTCCATCAAACAGCTGTTGGCAAGCTTTGGAGTTGATTCTAGGGTCAGGTTGTAAGCTGGAGGTCCCGACGCAACTACTGCAGATATCTTAAGGCCATTTGGGAGGGCCACATGGCACTGAAGCGTCTTGCTAAGTTCTCTTTACCAATTCTTTTTGAAGCAACCAATTGCACATCGTTTTGGCTTTCTCAGTCCTGGTGCAGGGTGAGGTGTCAAGATATGAATCGGACATTGTTCTCTGCAGTGGGATCACTTGCTAACTCTCTCTAATTGACTATTTTAGGTCTATTTTCATAGATCTCATTTTCTTAGTCTCATTCAAGGATATGATGGTGACGAAGACATGTTTCTATGAAGTAATTTGATTGTGTAACATCGCCTAGGTATTAGTATTGTGGGTGGGGTGCTAAGGTGAAAGTATTGCAAGCTAAATCAATGACGCTTGCGGGATTGTAATTAACGATGATGTTTTTTCTGCAATTTTAAAATATGGTAGATCTTCATATGATCACTCCTTCTGTGTTATCACCATTCTGGGTCCTTTGAATGTGTTTTCTGTATTTTGACAAGGAAATTGTTTTTCATATATGCTTTTTGCGTGTAAGCTTCTGTTAGTCACTAAGGATTGTACCGACTCAATATTCCGAGGTCCCGCCCATTTTACTTTCTGGGATTGAATGTGGATGCGGTGACACAGATCTCTACTCCATGATGAGACGTTGCACCATGACAAAGTTTGGCGGAAAGAACAAGGAATATGTTGTAGAGATCAATGAATAGAAGGTAGATCATTCTATTTATGGAGCATCACAGCTGTGAAGTGCCTAGAAACTTAGCAAATATCTCTGGTGTAGTTTAAAAGGCTTGTCTCTCAATCATTCCATTCCAGAATCAAATAAGAAGGTAGTGTAAAAGCGTGTAGAACCACTCCATTCCCAGGAAAGCAGAATATGAATAGGAAAGTAAATTCACAAGTGGAACCTCCCGTCGCAGAACGTACGGGCCCTTCACGAGCACACGCTGCACTTCCGGAACGAGAAACATTCAAAATGAATGAGAATCATCCAAACATAACGAGCATTTCCCACCCTCATCCACTCCAACCCCAGATCCGGATGCAAAACCGTGGATGAAATCAGCTCCGCACACTTTCTTCCCAAACGAGCACTCCGAATTTGTTTGTTTGTTTGTTTGTTTGCTTGTTCATGTCTGTCTATGTCGTTGCAGCGAACTTCGAGCTCGATCGCTGCCACGCCACCAAGCGGCCGCTTCGTTCCGGCGTCACCAGGTTCGCCGTCCCTTCCCCCGCTAGCTCACGCACCTCCTTTTTCCCGCGTTCGATTCTGTCGCGTGAAGCTCCGTGGCGGGGGGGTTTTTTGTGTCGATTTGTGGATCAGGGTTGAATGTGCGAGTGGTGTGCTGCTCCGGCGTTGAATTTTCGCCCTAGGCTCACCGGCGGCGTTTGGAGAGGGTTTTGATGGTTGTTTTCGTGCAGCGAGAGAGTGAGAGAGAGAGGGAGGGAGGGAGGGAGGGAGGGTTAGGAGGGATCTGCGGAGGCGGGCGTCGTCATGGCTGCAGGTGGATCGAGGGCGCGGGCCGATTACGATTACCTCATCAAGCTGCTGTTGATTGGTGACAGCGGTATGTACTCCGAGTTTTCTGTGAGAGAATTTCGGTTCCCTGCTGTTAGGTTTTTGTGAGTTGGTGCTCTGGTTTGTGCCTAGAGATGTGGCAGCTGCCAGAATGTTCTGCATATGAGATGGCTCTTTGTGTTTTGGTTGGCAGGGGTTGGGAAGTCTTGTCTACTTCTTCGATTCTCGGATGACTCCTTTACCACCAGTTTCATCACCACCATTGGGTACGTTTTCTCGGATCTACACGTTTTGAAGTTCTTGCGCTTGTAGGCTTTGGTGATTTCTGATGTTGATTGCGGGTGTTTGACAGGATCGACTTCAAGATTCGGACCATCGAGCTGGATGGGAAGCGCATCAAGCTTCAGATATGGGATACTGCAGGGCAGGAGCGGTTTCGCACAATCACCACAGGTATTTAAACATGATGGTTTGGATGGGATGGCATTAGGATGACGATGTGTGCGTCTCCAATGTCGTGGTGTAGTGAGTTTTCTTCTGTGTTTAGTTGAGGCATTTGGAGGTATTGACTATGTGTCTTCGTTGCTGTTGTGCAGCTTATTACAGAGGAGCAATGGGAATACTGCTTGTATACGACGTGACAGATGAATCTTCTTTCAACAGTATCCACTTCTTATCTGGCCCTTTGTTGTTGTCGAGTGTAGCAGGTGGTAGAAGGGTTTCTGGTCAGTTGTTTGTGTTGAATATGTGAAGATGGGGGAAAGTGATGCAGCCGTGACTTAGGGGCCATCAGATATTCGGAACTGGATCAGGAACATCGAGCAGCATGCATCTGACAATGTGAACAAGATCTTGGTGGGAAACAAAGCAGATATGGACGAGAGCAAGAGAGTAAGAATTTAGACTTTATGGCTTGGTATCTTTTCGAGAGTGGCCTTGGTAGCCATATATGTGGTATTCTTAGTATGGTGAAGCTTGTCTCGTTTGTTGTCTTTGAACAAATTGCTTTCTGAACGCATCACCCTGTTTTTAACATGTTTTACAAGGATTTAGGAGTAAGTTTTACTGCCTGACTATGTCGTCATTGTGGTGAATTTGAAGATATCGTGCCATGGCTGTACATAATATAGGGGGAGGGATCAATTGTCAAACGTTCTAAGTTGCCGATCATTCAGTTTATGGCGTACGCTTGAGGACATTGTTGCTCTCTGTTTGTTCGTTTGTGTCTCCTATCAGAAACAGTCCAGTGCTATGCAGTCCACTTGTCTGAACGTTGCAGTTTATGCAGAGTTTGTCGCACCTTTGTGTGCCTATTTGACGATTGTGACACTCTTGTAGGCTGTTCCCTTCGCAAAAGGTCAAGCGCTTGCAGATGAATTCGGCATTAAGTTCTTCGAAACCGTAAGTTCTTACTGGAGCTGAAAACAGATACCTTGAACTCCAGGCGGGGTTCTTGTTGGTGTTGCAAAACAAGCTGTGTATTGTGTTGCACAAGAGCAGTTTAGATCTCCCTCAAGTTAGTAAGGAGTCTGTCAAGAAGACTCTGTTCTATGTATTTTTCTCCTCATACATATTGTTAGAGCTGGGGGACAAGGGTTTTGACATGCTTGCTAGGATGCTTATGTAAAATAGATCTCTGTATGCTGGGCAAACAATGTTTAATTTTGTGATCCGTGCAACAGAGTGCCAAAACAAACATGAACGTGGAGGATGTATTTTTCACCGTTGCAAGAGACATCAAGCAAAGGCTAGCTGCTGAGACGGACTCCAAGCCTGAGGTAGACATACGGTTTGAGTTATGTTCGGTTAATATCATATGACGCTTTCCTTATGAATGGTGTGGCGGACTTAACAAAGTCATACCTCTGGGTGGATTTGGTCTTGATTTTGCACGTATGCCTTGAGTTAGATGAGCAAAGTACTAATGCTGCTGCTTGTTTGTGACTCTTGCAGCAAGCTTCAAAGAACGCCCCGGGTGTCAAGCTTTCTGCCCCTAATGCCCAACAAAAGCCGGCTGCTGGCTCTTGTTGCTCTTGAGTTGAGCAATGAGCACTGAAAACTGGGGACTGTTCAGCAAAGGATTTGTGTGATTTTGAATCTGAGGAGGAGAAAGCGCTGGGATTATGTTTCAGCAGGGGCCACCATTCTAGCAATGTCTTTGGAATTGATCCCAGGGTCAGTGTATAGTTGGGGCTTCATGCAGAAAGTGGAGGTTGCGGTGGGGGTAGGTGGAGTAACATACGAGTTACTCCTTGCATTGAATTGTTGTGCTAACTACATTTCCCTTGTTTTTATAGCCACATTGTGCATGGTTATGACTTTATCCTGTTGGAGTATGAGATGCTGAAGCTTTGGGATGAAAATGGCTCTCCCCAATGGGATGACTTGCGAACTTTAGGTAAGAGGTAATTCTTGTCAGATTCAACTTTGTTAGCCTTATTGCAAGGCAATATGCTGACTTCATGTCCCTGAGAAGTTAGGTGGGACCTCTAACTATGTTTTGTGGTCATTTAAAGTGAGAACCACTCTTAAAGGAGAAAATGTGTAGAGAGTTGTGGACCTGGACGTGCCCACTCCAAAGACGCTTGGATCTGAAATGGAGGGCAATTCTTTGATCTCCTCGTTCTAAATGGAGAGCTTTGCCAAGGGGAAGGAACATGTGCATACATCGGAGGCGCAAATCATCTATGAATATCAAAGACATAAGGCAATTCACATAATTGCCACCACATTTAAGGACTCACTCTTACCTCACATCATTTTAATTTCAGATCATAGGCCTACGTGGATAAAACTGCGTGACCAAACTTATGAGCCTAAATCTACAAATAGAAGGCTCACTTTAAAATCACAACTTTACAGTTTGAGAATGATGGATATAATGTCTATAAACAAGCATCTTAGAAATGTGAACTCACTACACTAAAGATCACTACACTAAAGATCACATGTAGTCTAATGCTCAGAAAATGACTTGTAAATGCGATAAGTTTTTACTTTAAGTGAATATTTTTACCAACTATGTTTATAATTATCCTCTTATTTGAATACTATAGAGAGTTGTGCTCTTAGTAAAAATTGGCATCAAGAGTAAAATCTTATCGCATTTACAAGTCATTTACTGAGCATTACACTAAATGTGATCTTTAGTGTAGTTGGTCCACTTGCAAACATTGATGTTGTTGTACTTGATGAGGAATTGGTAGATAGATTGCTTACAAGTCTCTCCACCACCTGGATAGTCATTAGACAACTTGTTATTGCAAGGGAGATTTCCATCTCTTTTGTCAAAATGGAGGCACTGTTGATTTTAGAAGACGATGCCAGATCTTAATCTAGAGAAAGAGACAACATTGAAGAATTTATGGCGGTGCAAGAAACTCATAGAGGTTCAACCTTTGAGGAAAGGTGCAATGCTACAACAACAACTGAGGCTTCCATCGTTGTGCCCACAACATTGGATAGGAATGCAACCTCTTTGGCATCTACAACAACAACCATCGGCAAGACGTCAACATTGCCTCTGCAGACGACTTCTGAAACATTTCCACACTTCAAGACTTTCCACCACCACAAACATATTGTGCATACGATTGAGGTTGTTGCAATGAATGTGGGAGTTTGGATCATTGGATTGATCGCTGCCCAATACGCCAACTCCAAAACAAGATCAAAGAACTTGAAATGAAGCAAGGCTCCTACTCTACAAAATGGCTCAAAGAAAATCAAGCCAAACTTGCCTAAACATAGCCACACATAGATGCAAATGATGAAGGAGCAACCGCCGCCAAAATCAATGATGTATGCGCTAAAGAGGTATCCAAAACTACGTCTTCTAATGACTAGTTTTTAGACAGCAGTGCTACATCCCATGTTACAAGTAACAAGGACCTACTCATTCTTACTGGCAAGGGTCCAAATTCTTGCATAACCACCGCCGGAGGTTGCATCTTCCCTGTAGTATGTCAAGGACTCAAGGCTCTCTCACTCTTCTAGGCAATAAATTTGTCCGAGATATTCTTTACATGCGAGGCTTGTGTAAAAACCTTTTGTCAGTAGGCATATTTGCTTATGCATGATACCTCACACTCTTTTATCCAAATAGATGATGGATCTTTGCTCGTGAAAATCCTCAAAAAATTATTTTCACAAGTACCTGTACACACTCAAAGAATCTCTATTCCCTAAACACCTCACTGATAGACAAACTTAGCAAACCAAAAAACGTTGTCGTGAATCTCACCACAACTCATAGCTACCAACACCATAGCAAATTAGCACCCATGACCAATCACTTCAAAAACCTAGCCTACCAAAAGCTCAAATATCTGCTACTACAACCTAGATATTATTCACAAGCAGCTGCAACCAAGGTGGCCTCCCATTCGAAAAACATTCAAGCTTTCCTCACCTAGGCAACATTAGTGAGAAGTGGCGACTATGACCTTTGGAGCCCAAATCTACACACGCCTAGAGGGCCACTCATATGAATGACAACGGCTACACAGAAGCGTGGAAGTAGAATGTGCACCCACACCGCCCACAACGACAAAATGCCATCATCAAAGCAAGTTGGGCACTATTGGCCACACATGCATCAATAGAGATGAACCTCAACATGCATAAGACCGCATGGAAGCAAATGACGCTAAGCCGGAAATTAGAAGCTGAGGGTCACAGGTTGATACCTAGGGACAAGAAAGACATGCCTATATCCACACCTTAGATAATCTACAGCTGAGAACCTACAGCACAACATTAGTAGATGCACAATCAAATGACATCAACCTAGCTACCAATTTTTTTTAGCAAGAACCTCAATCTTTATCCAAGCTAGGGCACAAGCAAATGGCCCATTTAAACTACCAAAGTTTGTACAACCTCTCTAAACAGACATAGTTCACGGAATCTTGTACCTACCAAAAATCCAACATACATGTGAGGCATGTATATACGGCAAATACCATCAAACTCCCATTCTTCGGTCTTACTACGACTTGACCTCTCAAGTTGGTACATTCTAACCTTTGCGGGCCCTTTCCGCAACCGTCATTAATTGGATCTAATTACATACTAACCTTTATTGATGATTTCTTAAGGAGATCTTAAACATACTTTCTTCACACTGATACATGATTGAGAAACAAACGTTTCTACCATTATCATGTTTATGTCTCAATTGAGGGGCAAATATTTATCTACAGCCTTTGACCTTTTCTGTGTGCAACATGGCATAGGCCAACAACTAACGGTTGCACATACACCTCAACAAAACGGCGTTGCCGAACGGATGAATTGTCACGTGTGCAAAACTATGCGAGCATCATTTTTTGGGCCAATTTACCGACAACATTATTGGAGGAAGTAGTGCACATAACTATTCATGTGGCTAGTCACATGCTCCATCACGCCCATCAAGAAATTTACAAGTCGAAAACCAAACAGTTTCCATTTAAATAAATTTGGTTGTAAATCCTATGTGCACTTGAAGTTCAGCAACAAGCTATTAGAAAGATCACTCTGTAACGTATTTGTGGGATAGGATGACTCTTCCAAAGCATAGAGGTGCTTTGATTATGCTCGCCAAAAAACCCTTATATCCAGAGACGTACAGTTCAATGAGACCACCTTAAGCATTCCATCTCCGACCACCCGATCCTCTAGGTACAACAATACTTCAACTTTTATGCACATTGAAAATTTGGATATTTGATGGTTTCATCATTCAAATACTTTGATTAATAGAAATGATGAAGTTCAATTTTGTATAGGTATTCATGATTAATGTATTTTATCCTCATTGTCTTTTAGGTGATCCAAGTGCAATACAAATTGCAACATCTCCTAAATTTGATGTATTTCATGAAGAATTGTAAAAAATTGTCAACTTTGTCATGAACATATAAAATATTAATCGGCAATCCACCTATGCTTATTCACAAACTATTTCAAAAGAAGTCTCAGACACTTGAATATCAGCATCGTAAATTCTATTCTTCCTTTCATAACCTCCTTTCAAACCAACTACATGTGGTAAAAAAACCTTAGTTTCAAGAATCTTCACATATCAAACTAATCAGAAAATTTAAAAATAGCTTTACTTAAAATTAAAAGTGAACATACATGTTAACACGTAATGAAAGAAATCAGCATACACACAATACTGTAGAATAGAATGGTACAATGTAGGAAAGTAATTTCTTAGCAGCTCTCGTTCTTTTACTTAACAATGCAGAATAATTAAGGATTTTATTTTATTTTCCAAAAAAAGAAAGGCTTGATGATTTCATTACCCAACTGGATTTAGATCCAAATTCCAACAGTTATTTATTTAATTTGAAAAATGTCATGCTAAGGAACTGACAACATTTTATCCTAGTCATTGCAAGACCCTTTTCCTTATCTTAATCCCCTTCATTACTTGTGATGTTGGTTGTAATGAACTAAATTAAGGTGTAACATAGTTCAATAAAATTTATGCAATGTGCAATGGTATAATATTCCATTATTTTGAGTTAAAGTATGCTAGCTCTCTTTGTGCAAGGAAAAAAAAACCATATTGCACCAAGGCATGTGTCTTACAATGAGCATGGTAAAAGTCTACAAAAAAAATTTGAGTGTCTCTCTGTAGTACTAAATTTCAAGATCTTAAGATTGAAATAATAAAAATTTGTCAAAATTAGTCTCATAATATCTCATTTGCAAAGGAAGTTTTGGAGTGGTTTTGGTGATACATAGTCACTGATCATTATCCCTTTCGTGCTTGAGAGGCCCATATGTGGTTTCTGGGGTGAAAAGGCATTGTTGCAGTCAATAGAGGAAACTAGCGCCAAAACATTCTTCACAACGGATGTAGCCTAGGTTACAATGATTCAATTGAGAGCATTGCTGCACAAATCGATGTTGTCTACAACAAACTACAATGATATCCGTGATCCAGTGTGGCGGTGATATGTATCCAATGTGTACACTGTACATGATGTTCTGCATAATCTGTCACATTCATACACTACCTCACAAAATTGTTCCAATCATTGGAACTTCTAGATTTAAAAGTATGTGTAAGACAAATGGATGTCCAAACTTCCAAGTAGTAATTTGAGGCATATAGTACATCCAATCTAGTACACATTTGTAAAAGAATCCAACTAAATCAAGTATCATTGAGGAAAAATGAAAGTGTATATACATTGGTACAATTTTGTGAGTGCTCTAAGTAAACTAGCTAATATTTTGTCCATTTTCCTTTTGAAGCTATTACAGCTTCAATTTTTTGGGCATACTTTCTATAATTCTCCTACAATCATGTGCAGTAATAGAAGAAAAGACTTGTATTATACGTTCCCACAATTCTATCATTCCTTTTGGAGGTGAATCATATTGATTTAATTTCCTTTTGACGATGGCCCATAGATGTTCTATTGGGTAAAAGTCAGGGGAATGAACACGCCACGTTAGAAGACTAAAATTTTGCCTTAAAAACCATTCTTGCATAATTTTTGTGGTGTGAACAAATGCATTATCTTGCTAAAAAATGACTTGTGTAGCATCTAATCCATATTTTCTAATTGTACCATCTATTGTCTGCTCTAAAATTTGACAATATTCATGTTGATTGACGCGGCCTTCAATTTTGTACACTAGGCCTGGCCCATAAATGGTCATACTATCCCAAATCATGATTCACCACCACCATGCTTTACTATCTCTGCAACAATGCACGTTGACAATTCATGTAGGTCACGACTCCAAGACCAAGAGATTCCATCAAAGCAAAATCGATTGATTTTAGACTCATCACAGAAAATGACACGACTCCAATCATGTATAGTCCAATCTAGATGGGCTCTTGCAAAGTCTAAACGTGCTTTGACATTCTTGACCGACAGACATGGTTTTTTTTGCTTCACTTGTGATTCTAAACCACCTGTACGTAAAGCACTTCTTACCGTTTCAACACACACTCGCATTCCAAATGCCTCTTGTACATTTTTGTAGCCTCTACTGTAGTGCTAAGCATCCCTCGAGTCATACCCAATACACAAGATCGTTCCATTGTAGGAGTCATCTTTCTTGGTTTACCTCCATGTGATGATTCTACATTGGAAACATACTTTTGTCGAAGCCTTTGCACAGTTCCAACACCCACATGCAAACTCCTCGACACTTCTCTTATAGTGCCCCTCTTTTGCAACATAGAAATAACATCTGACTTCTTTTGAGAAGATAATGCAGACACCATCTTTTCTACTTGAAAGCAAGAACTGCAAAGTGCAAAAGATTGTAGGAAAATGGTCTATATACACAGTGATATAAAGTTCTACAACAAAGTATTGAAGGCCCATCAATGTTGACAAGCTTTTGTAGACATTTAGTTTTGGAAGAGTGCACTCTCAAAACTGTTCCAATAAATAAGATGGCTTTGAACTTACAATTGTCATGCATAGATAGTCATGCATGTCATTGGCTTTTACATGTGGCTTCTTAACTTAGATTAGAAGCTTATTGCAATTGCCACATGGGCATTTGCAATTGCCATGTAGCATCCATAGTCAATAGAAAGAAGATATTTACAACATTGGAACAATTTTGTGAGGTATTGTAGAATCTCCTAGGTCTCGCTGGTCATGCTTGGCACTAAAGGGTTAAAGGTTATTCCTTGAATGTCAGTCATGAATTGTATATACAAGCACGTATTTTATTGTGTAGAATACAAAAAATAATATTAAAGTTAAACAAAACTTATACCTTTGGGTTGATGATTCTTCAACCACATCTCTCATTTGGAGGTCAGTTCAATCATGTTCAAATACAACACTTTACATGTAGAATATTGAGGTCACCCGTGGAGCCACTTAATGGCACAACATTTTTTCTAGATGAGAATGAAATTATATTTCTATGTAGTTCTTATCATTGTGCATCTTAATATAATTTTTAATAATTAGAATTATAAATTGCAATCATGGGAACGTGCTCAAGATATGCAAAAGCCAATATATAGACTTTGTCTTGAGTCTTTAGGGATTAACATCTCTCAAAGCGTACAAAATATTGCCAAAGTTATAAGTATTTCATCAGATAGAAAATAGAAATAACAAAACATGTGGTCCAAAAGTAACTCATTATTCTTTTTTCATTTCTTTGTCAAAACATCTATAATTCTTTTGTTCTAGAAAACAAATTTGAGCACACTTGCTATAGTTCAATTGTAGTGTATAGTGTGGATTCTGGAACTTAAAGAGTTATTTGTAAAGTTCCCATTGTTTTAATAAGAATAATCCAGCCTTTGATTACGATACTATTATTTTGTTTACTCTTAATGGCTATATGGTATTAGATATACAAGACCTTGGTGGTGAATCCTTACTAAGTATCAGAGAGCTTGGTGATCTCTAAACTCAATTAGAAGTAGTTTTTGCCGCCTTTGGCAATGCATAAAGGGATGTCAATGTGTCATATTGTACCAAGAATCTATGTCACCTTCTATCTCTTTGAGCTGATCATGAAAACTTAGAGCTATTTATATGACTCTTTTATTAATTTAAAATGCAAAAAGAGGTCAAAACTCTTGGAATTTTTACCTCACTATACAAAGAACACTAATGCATCTTGCTCTCATACTACAACAGTTTTAATTCAACCAACTCCCTCTACAACAACCTTGTTTGTTCTGTTTGTCAAAGAGGCTCGTATATTGAAATGGTTTTGGTGTAGGAATGTGCTGCTTATACTTGGCAAACCAATTGTTAAAATGAAAATGGTTGTTGTAACAGATGTTGTTGTACATGGAGCTAAGTTTTTTTGAGGGTGCTATACAAGTTACAACAAGATCTTTATACAATAGTATTATTCACCATTGCAAGTAATTCACTACCAGAAAACAAGATGTTTAGCAACATTTTGAAAAATTCCTAAGCAAGGCCTAAAGGCTTGCTTATTAAAGAAGCAACAGTTGTAGCGTGGTTTTATGTACAAAGCATGGCCCTAGGCGTTGCTTAGGAATTTTTCAAAATGTTGCTAAACACCATGTTTTCTTGTTCTAATGAGACCAAGACCTTTCTACTGGCTATATGGAGTTAGATGGCTTTCTTGATTTTCAAAAATCCTATTTTTGGGTCTATGACAAATCCCCCAAAAAAGATTCCATCAGCTTTCATAAAAAAATGAAATGTACATGGATGAAACGTGACCTAAATGGATGGAAAATGTGGCATTCTTGGAATGAAAACTCAAGTCTATCCAATTTCTAGCTATAGAGTAAAGAAAACAATCCCAAAGTGGCACTAAGGTAAAACCCCCCATAACCGACAAGTAAAGCAATGTTCATACATGGAAAATAAAATAAAATAATACATTTTTTGTTCAATAATAGCCAATAGAATTATAATTTCAACCCAAACAATTCCATATTTTTTTGATGAAATGTGAATTTTCAAAGTATGTTGCCATGTCTAACCGATGGACGCCAACAAGTAAGCCCCAAAAATGCTGACCAAAAGTAAGGAGTCCTGCGTAATAGCAAATCTCCATTTGGAATTAAATGGGTGGTAATGGGATGGAAGTGGATCAAGGTAAGCCCCCCATAACCAACAAAAACCCATAGCCAACGACTATAAAATTGGGGTATATCCAACCCTCTTCCATCCCATTACCACCAACTCACCTCCAAATGGAGGTTTGCTATTAGTCAAGACCCTTACTTTTGGTCGTTGGTTATGGGGGGTACCTACCGCTGGCCACCCACTAAACATGGCTGCACAGTTTGAAAATTCATAACTAACTCAGTTTTCATCGGAAAAATATGAAATCACTTGGGCTGGAATTGCAATTCTATTGGCTATCACTGCAAAATAATAGTATAATTATCTCCTCACTCCATATATGCACATTCCTTAACTTGTCGGTTTCAGGGGGGCTTACCAAGGCGTCGGGTATGGGCTTCGGTTGGTTACCGTAAGACAAAATCCAAAGAAAAGGCACAGAATGGGACAGAGCACTAGAATAATACACAAGAAGGTAAAGTTACGTGACATCCCATGCAAAAGGCCTCCTGACAGCCTGAGCCGAAAGTGGGTCCATAGCTGCTGAGAAGCGGAAAAGCAGTGTGGTTTATTATGAGAAAACCGGACGTCACCTGTAATTACGACGACGTGGTAACGCAAACCGAGACGAGAGCCCTTCATTTTTAACTAGTATTTCTCCCGCACTGATCAAGGCCCACACTGCAACCGGCCAGCGCCAACGCCAACTTGCCCACCGCATCACCACTACTGTGTCCTCGCAAAGTCTCTCCAGGATCTCAATGATACATGTTTAGAGATGGCTTTCGTGGTCGCCTCCGGACCGCTACGTTGTCGTCATACTCTCCAGGTGCATGAGAAGTTATCACCGCACTGCCACATTTAGCTGTCTGTCTAGAGGTGACCACCCTCGACCTGCTGCTGCATGGTTCAATCAGTACTTCAAGTGTGAACAGTGTGGATGATTCTGGAGGGTTAACTTTCTTCATATTATTGATTGGCACGGCTCAATCAGTACTTCATGAAAGAACCTGGTGAATAGTGTAGAACTGTGAATGATTCTGGAGGGTTATTGATCATCCGCGGTTTTTTTTAATTACGTAATTGCCAATCAAGATAGACATCGCTTTTCAACCTTCGTGATATATTCTATTCGTGTGACATGCCCTGCTGCATCTACACGGAAGAAGAAATGGTATGCGACAATGCTACGAGAGATGCTGCAAATCCGCTTTTGGAGAAACATTATTCAAGCGCACGTACTGTAGTACTGTTTATCGATTGGGTGGTGCCCGGGCTGAGAATCGAGTAACTATAATTGTATTATTTTTTTTTATGATGTATGGAATGTTCCTTCCCGACCGGCCGCATATAGAATCTTCTTGATGTCTAGATAAGTCTGTGCCTCAGTACGCTTGACAATCAAGTGAAAACATTTTGGTCGAAATCAGCTAGATGTGGTCTCATGTAACACCGCTTCGAAACTTCTGAGACAGCTGGAACATTACAAGGTAGTAGTTTTGTAAAGCCATAACACGTAGGGATGGAGGAGTCAGTCAGGTTGCGAGAAATATGGTCGAAGGAATCGAAGCCTTTCTGCCACATAACTTCTTGTTGTTGTTCGAAATCTTTTGTGCCGCCTGCAAACTGCTCAACGGGCCCATTAACACTACATGACCACCTGTGAATTTAATTTGGCTAATCCTCCAAATAGTATTTGCTCCGGGAACATCAAGCCAAAGATCGGAACGGGAAGATTCTTGAGAACTGGAACCATTTAAAGAACTACCTCTGATATTCTGTTGACTTGGAAAATTCCAGCATAATTCCATGATGCACCCTTGGGCCAGATCTGTCCAGCTTGAGACCAAGCACGGAGCTGATCACCGGGCTTAACTTCCACGGGTCATTTTCCACCTTCATTCTCTGCTTTACTTGAAAATTCACATTGAGATCTCTTTGCTTTTTCCATACGCATTTGTATAAAGTAACTTGCAATGATACGTTCGTCCATCTGGCTGGATTTGGCTCATCTCTTCAGTCTTTATAGCCCTTGGAAAACATCGTCAAGCAGGCATCGAAAATTCAGGAAGTGAACTTGCTTGCTCTGCCATAGTGCGATTATTAATAAGCCGTGGATGTTCCGTCACGCGCTTCCATGCATCACGTGCACCTGCAATCGATCGAACTCAATTCTCATATGTTGACCAACTGATCGATGTTATATAAGATTTTTTTATAAAAATTCCTTTCAGAATGGGCATAAGTTAACCGGGCAGCCAGCAGTAACAGTCTGGGATCAATGAGACTTGAAGGGAGCGAACCATGCACCAAGTCGTGGAGTGAGAGACTTCGTTGAGCTGCTCTTTGGTACTAATTGTCAGTGTTGCTGGGAAGCTAGGAATCTGATTACCGCTCATAGGTCTGTTCGTCTGCTCAGTAGTAAGTACTAGCCATGTACCTACGCTCAGATGAAAAGGGTACGTGAAAATATCGCTCCTTCCAGACCAGAATCTCCTCCCAATTGGTCGGTAGTACTACCCCTACTACACTAGACTGCTAGCGTCAACGTCCCCTAAATCCCTGTCCTAATTACGTGATTAGTTCCTGATTAGGGAGTACAGTCTCGGGATTAGTTGCTTTAATTAGTAGCCATGAAAAAAACGTGACCGCTCCCAAAAGGAAAGACTTCCTGTCTGCGTAGCACTGTCAACATATAATTTCAGTTGCGATTTTGTGGCCTGAGGGGACATACTTGCAAAGAATTCAACAACTCTAAACTAATCCTCGGCTCTTGAGCTAGACTGGCTGTGTATTTCGTTTTTATTTTTATTTCTGTTTTTCTGGCACAAGAAAAGCGAACTTTACTTGCAAAAGAAGAGGCTGTGTCTTTAATCAGTCTGAGTCACAATACATAGTAAACGTAATTCCGGTACTCGCTGATCCGGTATTTAACTGTACTACAAGGGCCCTGTCCATTATGCTGTAAACTTGTAAACGACTAATTTAATTACTAAGCTAGCTGACTTGTAACTTTTATTGGCAGACAAGAACTTAACACCATATTCATTACATTGGGAGAGTGGGAGCCTCCCAAAATAATATTTGAACCTTGAGTTGATCTAAACATGCAAATATTTAGTGAATTTGCACAATGCAATTTGTCCTATGTGTACAATATGAGTAAATATTCAGCTTGAACAATTGTTGTTGTGAAAACCATTCATACCTTTCAAAGTCCTGGAAATCTCCCAATATAATGAATATGGTGTTACTTGAAAAAGGTCTTAAATGCTTACAGTCGGAGATGCCAAGCGTGTGACTTCATTGGCACTGTCACAAGTTCATTTGTGTCATCTACAAAAACCAGAAACCTAAATTTTTCTTGTAAGAATAATAGTCTAAACTTCAACCTATGGCTCATTTTAACCGCTAAATGAACAAAGTCCCGAAGTGGACTTTAGCAAATCTTGGGCATGAACTCATAGTTGCAATTTATATTTGCTATTCTTGCAATTTTGTACAAAGATGCAAGTAGACAAGAGCAACAAGAAAATAAAAAAATTTATCTTCATCCGACCAATGGAAAAAAAGTTACACCATCTTAAGGAAAAACTTCCCCATCGCGGGCACGTCGGGTAACTCCAAAACTTTTGATAGGACACTCTAAAAATGTGGCATTTTTAATCCTAGCAAGTAATATTATTTCCTTTCATATTGTTAAAAAAACGTTTCTTGTCTTTAGTGAAAGATAGCATTTTAACTCAAGTCAAACATTTTCACACATTTTTGGGCAATGTACCAAAAAAACTTCTTCGTTTCCACATGAAACTTGGAGATCTTCATGTTTTTTACTTTTTATTTTTTCTACTACAAGATGTGCTTGACATGATGGTAAATGAATTTAAACCTTATGTAGTACAAAAATTTGACCCCAAGTGAAGTCAAAGCCTGCTGATCCATTCAAAGCAAGGCAGAAAATGAACCATTTTCTCTACTTCAAACACTATAATCTTTCAATCCGTGCGGTCATATTCAATGAAATTTTATGAGTATGTCATTAAAAAAAGTCGTTATTGAGATCCTACAGCTGAAACTAGAAATAAAAGTCTTATTTTCCTTCCTTATTGATTACACTAGAATCAACAATCTTGAAGTGTTTTTTTGTGTGAAATTGTCAAAGAAATTTAGGGGTTAAGCTATCGTATAGCCTTTGTAAAATCTAAGAGAATCTTATAAATTAAACAGTTATCGAAGACAAAGGTGATATTTTCAAATGGATTTCTCGCAAGAGCATGAGACTCATGTTCTCAACAGAAAGTGTAGAGTAGTTTTATAACAATGTTGACTTGTTGGAGCCTTGTCCAGAGACGTAGTGCCCTACAGGTATGCAAGTTGCCAAGTTACAGGACACACAGTTCTATCGATTGGGTGATGTGCATGGATTTACCAGACCTGGAGAATAATACGGTCCAAACGTGTTGTGCCTCCACAAATGTTAGTTAAGTGGTACCTCACACGCGAGAATGCAGGTCGGCGAATGCATGATAGGCATGTGGGATTCACACACTCCGTTGGCAACCCCAAGGAGCGTTTCCCTACGGGTCTTGTCATACAGGCCCTCCTGCAGTGAGCCTGGAGCCAGGATCCTGGCTATGATTTCCATCGCCTTCTTACAATACCAGCATTAATTATGAGCACGTATACTGAACTTTGTTCAGAATTACGTGAATTACCAAACCAAAGCACTGGGCCGCTTGATTTACTATGCACCACTCAGGAGGACACAACTTGCGAACCAACTATACTTGGACGTACTCTGAATACCTGGTGGTGAATATGGGCTTTTGGTTTTAATCGATCATTCTCAGTGCCTTTTAAAGTATTATGTTATACCGTAAACTTGAATTGAATACGCCTTATGGTAAATTTCCCAAGGATCTATGGTCAACCTGATGTTGATTCTACTTAATCTTTTTTTGTTTTTTGGTCCAAGAGTTGGTAGCTCATTATGTGCTTGTAAGGTTCGATATCACATCAATGAGGTTCCAAATGCTGAATAGAATTGTGTTCATTAAGTTGCAAATGTTGTAAAGAAATTACACCGAGCAGGTTCCAAATGAGGCGTAGCAAAGTAGGACTAAACCAGGACACCATAGCCTCGACCTGGGTATCCCTTCTAGACATGTCTGTACTTCCTTTTTTACTATTGTGTTTGTGAAGATATATGCAGTAAAATATCCTTCCGATTTCTATCTGCAAAAGTAAGAGGTAACTTTAATGATGTTCCCGGTGCAGAAACCTTTCATTCACACACCAAGAAGAAACTTCAAACTCCTTGGCCCTGTTTCGTGTCACTGCACTGGATCCACTTTCGTTGATAGGCAGGCGTCAGAGGCGAGTCTGGTAGACGTACGAGCCGCTGTGACGACTTTGGTGTGCCAAGGTTGTGTCTTGCTGATCTAGCCCCTGCAACGAACGTCTATCGTCTGTCACCTTCCGACTTGACCTGTTGCTGTTCGCCACTTAAAATTCAAAAGTACTCGTCTCGCAAACCGAGTGCAGGCTGATGTGTAACCACGCTTTTTGGAACTGCGGGCTCATCATTTGCGCGCTCGGAACAGCCCGTCAGTGAGCGAATGCAGATCCTGGTGGTGCGATATCCGTTCCTGTGAAGGCTGTGTGGCAGGTCATTTTGGTGGCTACTACAGTCCTGATTATAGAGACAAACATATAGTGTTCCCGGCATGAGTCCGGGGCCTCTTCCCCTGCTGCAGTAGAACCGCCCAACTGCTGCTCACCTGGTCACGTAGCCTCAAAACCTGAAACATATCTGGCGAATATTCCAGAACCCAAACAATCTCTGAGGACTCTGAAAAAATAAAATAAAATTACTGATTTCTACTGTAATCTACCGTATTGCATGCTGCAATACACAATTGATTCTATCAAGTACCTGGCTTTCCACGTCCAGTGTAAGTGCGGATGATACATTAAAGGTGACATTACTGGCCGACTGAACTTCCAACAACTAAAACGCGTCCAGCTTTTCACAACCATAAATCCCCCCGCCCCGTACTTTGTACGAAGCAGCTCTCACCGAGTACAAGTATAATTATAACTAAATGTACGGTCCGATCATGTAGTGGACTCCTCCAGTGAATCTTCGTCACAACCAGTTGATCAGAGTGTAGAACTTTCAAGAACAATTCCCGTAATTATGTACCAACGGTTTGATCAGGTCTGAACAACAATCGGTGTGAGCCTGGACCAGAGATCAGAATGATTCGAGTGAGGGATCGATCCAGAATAGGATTCTCTGGGGAATGAAGCATTAAATGCTGGTGAGCGAAGCCGACCGTCGTGTGCTGGGCTCACACAACTTGACACAAGCTGCAAGACGTCGGAGCGGCTGTGCAGCAGCGTACGTAGTACATGACGAGGTGCCGGAGTCAGTGCGTGCCGGAGCTAGAGCCAGCTTCCTCCGCCATGCTTGACGAGATGCGACACTCATGCGACGACATGAGGTAGAGGCTGCACTGCTTCCGAGGCGCCTGCGCACATCTGAGCGCGCTCTGCTCGCTCTGCACTCACAGAAATTGCCATGCACGCAAAACGGCCCTTTTCCCACGTCACGTTGGGACATGCACAGAGGTAAACTTCCCCATAACCCACAAGTAGTGTGCATATTTGGAGAGAGGAACGAATTATCCATTTATTTTTCAGTGGTTGCCCATAGACTTATCATCTCAATCCAAGTGATTTCATATTTTTCTGATGGAATGTGAATTAGTTATGATTTTTCAAAAGTGTTTTGTCATGTTTAGTTGCCAATAGGTACTCTCCGTTAGCGCTGGCCAAAAGTAAGAGGGCTTGGACTAATACCAAACCTGCATTTGGAGTTGAATGGGTGGTAATGGGATGAACACCATATTCATTATATCGGGAGATTGGGAGCCTCCCAAAATAATATTTGAAGCTTGAGTTGATCTAACCATGTGAATATTTAATGAATTTGCATTATGTGGTTTGCCCAATAACTACAATATGGGTACATATTCAACTTGAAAGTGCACAAACAATTGCTATTGGAAAAACCATTCATACCTTTCAAAGTCCTGGAAATCTCCCAATATAATGAATATGGTGTTGATGGAAGTGCGTTGGACATACCCTAGTTTTACGGGTGTTGAATATGGGTTTTGGTTGGTTACTAGGGGTTACCCCATACTAATTATAGAACTAAATATAACATAATATATCATATACTAATGCATGAATTTTATAAATCATTATTTTTACTCATAATGAATGTTTTTGCCTACTCAGAAGCTTTTGATACTTCCATAGGCAAACCTGAGCTTGGGCTTTTTACTAATTCAGATAGGCCATGTCAAATTGTTTGGAAAATTCATAATTATGTTGCAATAATAAAATTCATAACCTACACCTCATATTTCAATATTTAGTTGCAACTTTAATATTTCAATACTAAATCTCAATATTAATTGGATTCAAAAAAAAATTGTAATGAATTTACAACCATGAACATAGAGATCCATAATTGCGTATACAATATTTGGAGAAAATAAAGAGTAATTTCAAGTTCAGTTGATTTTAACGTGAACCACAGAATAGTGTTCTGAAGCTCAAGTTGTTGAATTTCCCCTGAAGAGAATATGTATCTTGTTTGAACAAAGCATGCACAGATTTGTTGAAGTTGCCCTTATAACAATTAAAAAAGGGGAGAGGGGGGAGGGGGGGTATTTGTCCGACAAGGTGTCTCATGTGGACAATTTGTTGGTTGAACTACATGGAACATAGTTTGCATAACCGAATATACGATGAACTATCTAAGATCAGGGGACCCTCTCAGGTGAAATTGACTTTCCGGGGCACTTCAAACAATGATTTGCTCCGTACATAATCCACAATGCTCCGGGCAATCATGAAAATGGCACGAGGCGAGAGCGTACATAAGGAGAACGTGGATGTATTAAATGGATGACCATTAATTGCCCCATTGAGTGTTTTTTTGGGAGCGAGCGGGGTGGGGACAAACCTATTCCTATTTTTTATATTAGTGGGGCTCCTTCTAAATCCTAACATAGTAATTTAAATTACCATGTTAGGATCCCCTCATGTGATATTTTAGGCTCGAGATTTTAGAATAAAACTTGTCAAAAAGCGGCTTGATCCCCCAAGATAAGAGGGCCCCATGCCATTAAGGCAAAGGGCCACTCTCCGAAAATGCTCAATGAGGCAAAACATGGAAACCCGTACACAATACTCGACCATGTCGAAGTTTTGTCATATTTCTAAGAGATGTTACAAGATTTGATGGCGGTGTCGATCAAAGTCAATGATTCTCGGACTCAAAGAATTTACAGGTTTCTGGTTGGTTGTGTAGATTATTTGATGTTAGTTGGAGAATATTCAGGTAAAACGCGACAAATATGTGTTGGGCAATCATGAAAATGGCAGGTGATGGAAGCATAGGTAACGCAAACGTGGTTGTATAAAATACTATTCCATGTCTTGCTTTTGTCATATTTCTAAGAGGCGTTCCAAGATGTTATGGCGGTATTAATCAAAGCCAATGATTCTCGGAATTGAAAAATTCACAGATGTCTGGATGGTTGTATTGATTATTTGATTGGGTAATTGAAGAATATTGGTAAAAACAAAATAAAATGATGTCTTTTATCTTTCAAACGGAACAAACCGGTTGCTCCCATTTCTATTTCATTTTTTCTTTTGGTAAGTGACCAGAACTATCCATTGCAAAAGGAAAGTGTTGTATGCATGGGTGATAGAATTTGATGCATGATCAAGTTACAGGCATCAAGTGAATACAGTACAACATGTTAGAATCATATTTTTATATGCAAATATAAATATAAATATATATGTTAAAGTATGTGGTGAATCCTATTTATGTATTACACTTTATATAGTACATGGTGAAGTCATATGTAGTATGTGGTGAAGTCATGTATAGTACATGGTGATGTCATGTATAGTACATGCTGAGGTCAGTATCATAGAGTACATGGTGGAGTCATGTATTTATATGTGTGTGCCTAAAACATTTTTTGTACTAGTATGTCAAATTTTACTAATATATCAAAGTATATTTATAATTTTGATTTCCTCACAATCAAATAAAGTTATGCATTTTGTCATCACATGATACTAAATCTTTGAGCTATTTTTACCAAATAACTTTCTTACGTTTAGCAATTAAACGTGGTTAGTGCAATCATCTCTCATCCAAAGTATGCTTGAGCGTTTGAATACATGACCAAGAGCATTTGAAAATGCTTATATAGTTTATGAATAAGAATTCAAAATGTGGGCAATGTCACAAATTTAGATAGTTTCAGTCTCAACTGGCACTATAATTGCTAGTGTTTATCCCTATATTTATTCAATGTTTGGGAATGAAGAAAACAAATGCTTACCAACCAACCGGTCTGCATGCAAGGCAGCACAAAGGTGCATTGTTTAAGCGATTTTTCCATTCAACTGCCACCATGACATTGCAAATGATTTTGAACCATAGTTCGTGGTCCTGCTGCCCATCAGATGACATTGGGAGTAGAGCACATTTGAAATTGTGCACAAAGCACATGAAACATGCCCAATGTAACTTAGTGCTTAATTGTTTTTTCTCCAAAAGTTTAACCCTTAAATGTCAGCAGGTGCCACTACTGTAGTGGCCACAGTATTCTACAATGTGTATGGTGTCATATTTGAACATGATAAGATTCAGATTTTGAAATGACCTGTAAATGAAGCACATTAGTTGAACAATCTTCTATCCAAAAGTGTAAGTCTTGCTAAGCTTTCATACATTTCTATATTCTACAAACTAAAACACGTTCTTGTATATAAGGTTCCCCATTGACGTTTAACCCCTAAATGGAAAAAGTCCCTAGGTGCGCTTTTGCAAATCTTGGGCACGTTTCCATGGTTGAAATTTATATTTGGAGTTCTTGAAATTTTGTACACAGATGTAAGAAGACACGAGGTACTTGGGAGTAATTTTTTTTATTCTCATCTGACTTAGGAGTAATTAATATGGCATAAAAAAAGTTATGCCATATTAACCCCTAACGGACCAAGTGTCTAAAATGGGCTTTTTGAAGGCTCGGTCAGGTTCCTATGGTGTCAATCTCCAACATCCCTCTTTGAAAAATTTACTATAGAAAGGCATTACCAAGACCTTAGTGGGAAAAAAATTCCTGAATTGGAAATTTGATGAAAAAGTTATAGGGTTTTGAATTTCCAATGGGGAGAGCGGGTACCTTGGGCACCTCCAAAAGCTTTTATTGGGACACTCTATTGAATGTGAGATTTTCAACACTCGCAAGTAGTATTGTTTCCCTTCAAAAAAAAGTTCTTGTCTTTGGTGAAAAATAGCATGCCAGCCCAGTCAAACATTTTCACACATTGTCACTCATTGTCCGGCAAGGTAGCAAAAAAACTTCTTCTTTTCATTATAAAACCTAGATATCTTTATGTTTTTCACTTTTTATTTTTTCCACAACAATATGTGGTGAAAACCTTCTTATTATCCATTTGGATTATCAATCTAAAACATATTAAGTTCACAATAAATTAAAGTGTGAATTGACAAATTTCAAACCTCCACTCCTTGCACAATTGTTTTGAATATGCTACACCCATCCTCTACCTCTAAAAAATGGTGTATAAGGAACTAACATCTTGCTTAACAAGATGGTAATGGATTTAGACCTTGTCTAAAGAAAAAATTTGCACCAAGTGAAGTCAAAGTCTGCAAATCTAGTGAACGCATGGAAGAAAAGGAACCATTTGTTTGACTTCAAACACTATAATCTTTCAATCCGTGCGGTCAAAGTTTATGAAATTTGGTAAAAACATTACTTAATAAGTCTAATTGAGATCCTACGATCAGAACTAGAAATCAAAGTTTTTGTTTCCTTCTTTGTTCATTGCACTAGAATCCAACAATTTTGAAGTGTTTTTGGTGTAAAACTCTCACGATACCTTAGGGATTAAAGAATAAATTGTTGAGTGAAGGCACGTCAAGCAACTCCAAAAAACTTTTGCTAGGATACTCTAGTAAATTTGAGATTTACAATACTAGCAAGTGATACCATTTCTTTTTAAATTTTCAAAAAAACATTTTTTGTCTTCAGTGAAAAAATGCATTTTATCCCAAGCCAAAGATTTTCACACATTGCTACACATTAATGGGCAACGAACCAAAACAACGTCTTCTTATGTATATATAACTTAGAGATCTTCATCTTTTCACTTTTTATTTTTTCTATTACAAGAAGTAGTGTAAACCTTCTTATTGACTACTCTGATTGTCATTCTAAAACATATTTTGTTCCCAAATAATTAAAACGTAAATCAACACTTTTTGAGCCTCCACTCCTTGCACAATATTTTTGAGTATGCTACACCCCTTTTCTACCTCTAAAAATTGGTGTACGAATATTTTATTCCATGATCAACATGATGATTTAAAATTTAGACCTTGTGTAGTGCAAAACTTTGACACCAAGTGAAGTCAAAGTCTATTGATCCACTCAACCCACGGATGAAAATGAACAATTTTTCCTACTTCAAATACTATAATCTTTCAATCCATGCGGTCAAAGTTGATGAAATTTTGTGAGAATGTTAATTATGAAGTATCAAAAGAGATCCTACGGATAAACTAGAAACACAATTTACAATTTACAATTTCCTTCCTTTTTCATCGCACTAGAATTAACGGTTTTAAAGTGTTTTTGGTGTGAAAGCGTCAAAGAAATTTAGAGGTTAAGGGTTAAGTCCTCTTCTAATACTTAACTTGGCCCAGGCTTATACAAGGTTCCCTTTATTTGTGTAAACAAATAAATCTTTAAGATCCTAGCGGATATTTTAAGATGAAGTTGTGAGGTTTAGAATATTATAAGCCCCAACACAATGATCAATGTGAGCAGTAACACTAGCACAATTAGGATTAATGTTAGGGACTAAATTAGGATGCAAAGAATAATTTAGGAGGCAGAGCTTGAACAGTATGTCGGCCAAATGGCAATGATGAAAAATATATTTTTAAAAAGAAAATAGCTATTTACTTTTAGGGAAAGGACAATGATTTCTATGGTAATCTTCGGAGAAATGGTATTGAAATTTCAATTAATAAGAAAATAGTTGGGAAAAATAGATTTGAATTTTTTTAGAAAAATCGTACTATGGTGTGATGAGTCCTAGTCATCATTCATCGCTTTCTTATTGAAGATGGAAGAATAAAATGAATCTTTTTCTTTTTCGTTACAACAATATTCACTGTACGTACAAATTACAATACCTACAACGCCCCATGTTTGTCCAAGCAATGCTTCTGCTTTCCAAATTATAAGTATATAAAATTTTAACAATAAAGTAAAAGTTTGGGGTCTTGAAGGGGTTCATAACATTCATTATTGCATAGACCTTCACCTTTATGATGGTGGGAAATTTGGGGAACAGACACTTTATTCACGCCGGCCCCTTCGAAGATCGGCGTTCTTCTTCTTGTGGCAAATTTGGGATATAATTCAATTGTTTCTAATTATAATTCGTCTTTAGCTAAAGTTGAACATGAGATGGATAAAGCTTTTACTTGTATCAAATCACAAAGTTGGGCACAAGAGAAAGGGGTGATTTGGTGGTGTCCATAGTTTGTTTGTTTGTTTGTTTTTGTTTTTGTTTGATAGGGCTCATATCTTTAATTTCCCTTATCTAATTTTCTCCACCACGGTTGAGTTTTGGACTTAGATACAACTAGAAATTAATGTTGTGTTGGATCTTGTAAAACCAACTCATTCATCGAAATAAACTAAAAGCTACAAGAATCCTTTCTAAGAAGGTGTTTTGAGAAGAATGATTTCCAAACGAGTTTAGAACTACTTGAACCAAATTTGGAAAAGGCTAACAAAAAGGAAGAAATAATCAAAGAGAATAACAATAGATGTATCTACTGAAGGAATGGATATGGCTCATTAGTAGAGAAGTAATTCATCATTGAGAGTCACTGCACATTGAAAAGACCACCTTAAACCTTGAAGGATGAGGTGGTTATGGATGAGAGGAGAAACTACAAGTGTAAAACATGATAGTAAACATAATCTATTACGCTTGTAAATTCTCCCATCATTCATAGCCACCTCATCTTTAACGGGTCAACGTTAGTTTTAGAATGTTACATAAATCCTGCCTAAAGTTACAAGCAATTTGTGTCATGAAAGTTTTCCCGCATGCTTAAGTTCTTTAACTATGTCACACCAAAAACATTTTAAAAACTACTCGTTATAGTATAAAGAGTAGGAAAAGAAAGAAAAGCCACTTTTATTTTATTTTTTAACAACATAATATTGACCTAGGCTAATTAAATAATGCTCACATAATTTAACAAACTTCGATTGCATGGATTGAAAGATTATAGTGCTGAAGTGAAAACTAGGTTCCTTTTTCTATTAGGCATAGACAAGATTATCAAACTTTGACCGCACTTTGTGTGTCAAATTTTTTGAGTTACTCGAGGTCTCAATTCTATACCATCGTGTCAATTGCTTGCACACCAATTTTTAGGGATGGAAAATGGATACAACATGTTTAAAACACGTGTGGAAAGAGTTGTGGTTCAATAATTGCCAATACAAATTTTGATTTTTGTGAACCAAATCTGCTACAGGATGAGAATCCAAACTGTAAAAAGAATGTTGATTCCACATCTTGTAGTAGAAACAAAAATTCAAAAATATTGATATCTCTAGTTTGTATGTAGAATTGACAAAACCTTTTTGGTACCCTACTCAACAATAGAGTTTTCCTGAAAGTCACCAAATTACATTAGATAGTCACCTCAAATCTTAGGGTCTTATGTTAGTAACTGGGACCACATGCACATGGTGACTTGGCTTAGGAAAGGTGTGGGGGAACTATTGGTCAACTCTTTGGGAACTTAGGATAGTATGGGGGAGCTTTAGCTTGCACGGGGAAGGGCCCAAGAGCATTGATTGCCAGACATTTCCTTGGAGTAGAAAAAAAGCGATACAAAATTCCTCATGTTGTCTTTTTTTCCATTATAACCCCTAAATTTCTTTGACATTTTCACACCAAAAACATTTCAAAATTGCTTGTTTTAGTGCACTGAGTAAGGACAAAACAAAAAACGTTCACTTCTATATTTAACCGTAGGATCTCAATTAAGGCTTATTAAGTAACTTATCTAAAAAAACTCATAAAGTTTGACCGCACGGATTGTAATATGATAGTGTTTGAAGTAGAGAAAAGGGTCCATTTTCTTCCCTGCGTTTCATGGATCAGCAGACTTTGATGTGCAAGGAGTGGAGGTTCAAAAATTGTCAATTTGCGTTATATTTTTTTGTGAACTTAGTATGTCTTAGAATGAGAATCAGGATGGTCGATAAGAAGGTTTACACCACATAATGGTGCAGAAAAAATAAAAAGTATAAAATATGATGATCTCAAAGTTTTATGTGAAAAAGAAGAAGTTTTTTTGGTACCTTGCTAGACAATGTGTGAAAAATGTTTGACTTGGATTTATATGCTTTTTTCACTAAAGACAAGAGATGTTTTTTGACAATCTGAAAGGAAAAAATATTACTTGCTGCTATTGAGAATCTCACACTCAACAGAGTGTCCTAGTAAAAGTTTTTGTGGAGGAACATGCTCACAAGAGGCGATTACAGGCTGTAATCCCACTGCCCCGGAGATCCCAATTGGGAAAAAGCACCTGGACTCTTAATCTCACTGGTTTCGGCGACGCACACGGCCACTCACACACGGAATGGTAAGCTATGGTGCTTGAAGCGCTCAAGTTCCACTCGGCATCTGCTCACTTTTCGAGCTGCATTCCATCTTTCTTCGGCATCAGTCCACCTCCAATCTTGAGGCCAAGTTCACCACAACTGCGACTGGTTTCTTCGGCCTGGGAATGGATCTGGCGCAACCGTTGGAACTGGACTCCAGCCGTGCACATTGCTTTTGAGTCCGGAAAAGGAGAAAACCACACCAATCCTCCCATCACTTGGTGCATAGATTCTACGACCACGCGATTGCCGCCAATCACTGCAATCACCTTCACAAGTTTAGAGTTTTCCTGAAAGTAAAGGATCTTTCACCACAAATCTTAGGCCCGAGGCGAATTGACCCCTCGTTGGGAGTTATCCGAGGGGCCACGAGGTGGTGGCCCCTGTTCTGTTCTTGGATGGGGACCTAACTATAGAAAGCGAGGGCCATGTAGGGTAAATGATGGTCGTAGGGCCCAAATGTGTCCAGAGAAGCCTCTAGACCCCCCAAAATAAGAGGGCCAGGAAAATGACCACATGCAATCGAGACGGGGCCCACCTCGGATAACTCCCAACGAGGGGGTCAATTTGCCCTAGGCCAAATCTTAGGGTCTTATGTTAGTAACTGGGACCACATACACACGGTGACTTGGCTTGGGAAAGGGGTGGGGGAACCACCAGTCAACCTATTGGGAACTTGGGGTACTACAGGGGAGCTTTAGATTGCATGGGATAGGACCCAAGAGCATTGATTGGTGTGCATCTCATTGGTCCAGAGAAAGGGAGTATGAAATTTTTGGACGTCTATTCTCTTACATAAAAAAGTTTTGTCACCACATTCCTACTAGCTTTCCTCTTCAGGGTGCACTTTTAGGAAAACTCTATTTACTTATTCATTTATTCACAAAAGAGAGAAATTGAATAGGTACAATTCTTGTGTCCATTAAAAATTGTGATATGGTATACTATTAGAGTCATTTATGAAATTTTAAAATGGGAATCTAAATCAACCCGTACAAGACCAAGGCATGTTAGAGGAATCTCTACTCCATTGATTTAAAATCTCCACTCCATTGTCAAGATTAACTTTTTGAGAATGTAACTATGGGATTTTCTTCTCTACTTATGTGAGATGATGTGGCACAAAATTTGTGAATTTTGATTGTACGTATTGAAAGTTAACTCCAATCAAAGTTTTTAAAAAAAGTTGTCCCTTGACGAGGCACTTGGTCCTTTCGGGATTAAAATCTAAAATTTGGTGGGTGGAGTGACCACTGTGTCATTTTGAAGCAAAATTAATCAGTATGATGGAGATTGCAATCATTCCACAAATTTTGATATTTTAGCATAAGTAAGAAAAGTGATCATTTCTTAGAAGGATTTGAAATAAATGCATTTTAAGGGTTTGAAGATCACAATTTTGGATTTAAACCAAGTCATTTAGATTTATTCTAAGCTATATTAGAAGCTATGGTCCAAACGTTGCCATCTTCATATGTGTTTACAAGCCAAAAAAATTTGCAACTTTCGATGTCAAATTTTGGTGTAAAACTCCAATAATGTTGTCTTTTTCATGACGGTAGGCGCCATCTTGATTTGGAATTATCCGTGACATTTAATCAAATTTATCATATTGTACAGAACATACAGTATTTGGATCCAAATTTTACAAATTGTATTTATTCATATTTACTTTTTTAAAAAATTACATACAGAAAGGAAAACATTTACCATTTGGTTCCAACTTTACAATTTTTGTAATCCTCCAATAATCAATGTGGTCCTACTGTTCATTATTTTCTAGGGGTTATGAATCTCATACCCGAAAATCCAACCCCTCAACTTGCTTCCACTTCACACTGCTCTAGCATTGTCATTGCAAAGCCCTGTAGTTTGTCCCAAAAAAAAAATGCAGCCATCCAATCTCGCTCCTCCATGAAAGCTTGCCGACGGCCTTCCACCTACCTCCTTGCACGCTATGGTTCTTATGGTGGTTATGGTCTTCATCATTTGATAGTTTTTTCAAGTCATTTCAACTGCCACACATCACTTTTCTTGTGCCAATTTTTTTAATTTTAAATGCCACATCTAACATCCAATGAGGGGGAACTAACCTTTTTAATTGTGGCAACTCCTTCCTCTTTTCATGTCCGGACTCCGTACTGTAGCACGTAGTGTACTTTATGAATGCAGATTTTTCCACGCTCATCATCCAACATTGCGCCATCATTTCAAACATTACGGACCAGCTTGTCCAGGCGATAGGGTTGGAGAGGTACCAAGTACACTCTCAGAGTCAGGTGCTCCTATGATAATGCCTCTGGCAAACCCTCCAACACCAAGACAGTAGGGCAATTCCCGTAGGAAATAAACATAGTTGTAGAATTATGGCCTAAAACAATTTGTCCGAAGTGACTCATAGTCATGTTTTAGAATTGATTTCTAATTACATGGTATTTTTCAACAACAACAAAAAACTTACCCCATGTTCAATAAAAATAGAGAATTTCTAAAATGCTTGTGGTTAGACAACAAGAGACTGTAGAGAGTTGGTACCCAAAAAAAGGAGGACCCATTATTTGAAAATTGAGGTGAAGAACAGGCATGCAGAATCGATTTTCATCTCCTTTCAAGGAAAGAAATGCCCATTCTCAATCTTTAAATATTTATACGGAATATCATATGGTGGGAAATGGAGAATTGTTCCCATTTGACCTAACAAACACTCATACTCATTTTCCATCTCTTCAAAATGGTGTGACGCCCATAATGGAAAGTGCAATTGTCTATATTTAGTGGGGCACCTAGAGCATTGCCAACAACTCATCGGAACGGCCACTCAAACACTATAGCGAGTTGGGGACGTGCTAACGACTCTCCACCAATGCCCTTAAACATTCTTCGTGTACCGTGAGTTCCTAAAAAAGTAAAGATACACTCCATAGAAAGGCTTAACCCCTAAAGGACCCTGACAATTTCACAACAAAAACACTTCAAAATTGTTGATTCTAGTACAACGAGTACTAAGGAAGGAAACAAAACCTTTTACTCCTACTTTTGACCGCAAGATCTCAAATAAGACTTATTAGGTAGTATGCTCACAAAAATCAAGAACTTTGACCGCAAGGGTTGAAAAATTATAGTGTTTGAAGTCAAGAAAATGGTTCATTTTGTTCCCTACTATCAGTGGATCAAAATACTTTGACTTTGCTTGGTATCAAATTTTTTCACTACACAAGGTCTATACTTTTACCACAGTCTTAAGCATGATGTTGGTTCCCTGTACACCAATTTTTAGAGGTAGAGAAGGGGTGTAGCATATTCAAAACAAGTGTGCAAGGAGTGGAGGTTCAAATATTGCCAATTCACATTTTATTTTTTTGTGAACTTAATATGTTTTAGAATGATAATCCAAATGGTCAATAAGACTGTTGTGATCCACCACCTATAGTTGTTGACAAAGTAAAAAGTGAAGAATACAAAGATATCTAGGTTTAGTGTAGAAAAGAAGAAGGTTTTTTCCCCCCTTTCTTGAAATGTATAAAAATGTTTGACTTGGGTTAAAATGATTTTTACACTAAAGACAAGAACATTAATTTGACATGTTCAAAGAAGGTGATATTCTCTATATGTATGAAAAATCTCAATGTTAATAGAAACTTCTAGGAAAATTTTGGAGCTGCTGGGAGTCCCCATATCAAACTTTGAGTGGTTCTAACTTTCATACCATGACTCCAACCAAAAAAAAAAAAAACCCCCACAAAGTTCTTATCAAGGAAAATCTATTATAAAAATTTCAAAAAATATATTTTTTTTTCAAATTTCAAACACCTGCCCAAAATGAAAAACGTCCCCCCAGGGTTAAATGGGCTAAGTAGGATGCTCCCGTTCTTGCACTCATTGTTACTATTCCACTTGTTCTTGACTCTCATTGGTCCAAAGAGAATTTGAGGGGGGGATTTTTAGGACTGGTGAGGCAAGCACCAACTACACTAAATTTTATGTTTAGTGTAGTTGTACAGTTCTATGATTTGAAAGCGCTGTAATTATTTACCTTCGATAAGATTTTTCTTGAGGATACAACTATTTATACTACTCAAAGAGGGTCATCATTGTCAACATGGTTGGGTAAAATATTCATTGAGAGTTACAACATTTATAAACATAGAGTGCCTACACTAAACATAAAATTCAGAGTATTCCCTTCCTCGGCCCAAAAATAGCCCTCTCAAATGCCTCGTTCAGGGGCCCAAATCCACAACTACTGGGCATGCACTTACCTTTGTGAGATCTCCCCGAGACGGATACAAAGCGGATATCAACCGAGATTCCGAGAGTCAACGCACAAGAGGTCAAGGGAACGGGAAAGGGGCATGGTCAACTCCAATGATGCCAAAGCGGAGGCGGGAGCCGGTTGAGGACCTGCGAGAGAACGGGGAATCTTCCGCATACTAAGGCTTCTTTGGAGGGGGTGCCCGATTCTTTGGGAAGGCGTCCCTATGTTCCCGTGTCGGCTCTCCCGAGTTCCCCTGCGCACCCGGCTGTTCCCCCGCGCGCTCCCTTCGTTCCCCGCTTCAACCCACGAGTTCCCTTGAGTTCCCAGTCGTCCCCCACGCGTGCCCATCCCAGAACTTGGCCCCTACTAGCAAGCATCCCAACCTAGATATCTCTCCCTTGGGAGAATTAGTCAGCATCCCTTGGTCAAAACATCGATGTTGGATCATTCATTAATTCTAGGCAGTTTAATTAATTAGTTGCAAATTATGACACATTGGAATATTGAATTTTCCGATTTTTGTTTTTTTTTATTTCTAATTTTTAGTCTGGGAGAGAGGAAGCAAAACAAGCCAGGTGTATATTTTGAGTTGCTATTATGATTATGGCTCATGGGGCATGGTAATGACCAGTGGTGTTGGCATGACATTGGGAGGAATGGTTCTTTTGGTTTTCCAAGTTTATCTGGGGCTTTGAGGGGGAGTTTGGACTTTTGATTGAAGTCAACGGAATCAAAATCATAGGGCGTGGGGCGACGTTTTGAACCTGGTGGCACAGGTATGGGCTGGATTGCCAAGGTGCATCCCAACGGTTGCGGTTACAGTTGCTTGCATTGTTCCTTGACTCTCGCAGGCAAAAGCTGCAGCAGGTAGAATCATGAAAACTATGGTTGTTGGAACCAGGATATATGGAACCATGGTCGCACAACATTACGTACAATGGTGCTGATGGGGCTGGAAGGATCACAATCTGTTGATTCAGGTGGGCTGCACACATACATAGGCAAGTTCTCATACCATAGAAAATTCCCAGTGTGTATCGAAATTGACCAAGGTATATACAATACATCTTTTGTTTGTGGGCTGCTCTGCAGCATGTTAGGTCGGGATTGGACATGCTGACAAGGTTTCTTACTTACAGTACACATGAGTATGGAGTAACTCCATGGAGTGAATTACAGCAGATACTGTTTAAATGGAGGCTGATGAACTTACTACCGTATTTTCACTGCATGTGTAAATAGACTATCAAATTAACTGTACCCCTTGAATTTGCTGTACATTTTGTACATTGTCTGTACACATAGGACATGGGAGTAAGCTCATTAACCATGCAAATTTTGCATTCAGGAGAGCTCAAACATCAGCAACAAAAAAGTCTAAAAAGGATGAAAACCCTTGTGGACTAAGTAAGTAGCCTGATTGAATTTCTCAGCATGTCACAGAAGTGAGAGCTTGAACGATGATAGTATGGATGGTTCGGATCACGAGAGCATGGAGCCCAGAATGTCAGCGCCAGCCTCTGCTCCGGAGTAATGAGAAGCATCGGCGAGCGGCAGAGCCAGCGTCATCAGGTCAGTGCCCTGCTTCGAACAATCTCATCATGGCTCAGGGTGAAGTATTAAATTCGCATCGAACTTCTGTAAGTAGGGTCACACACTAGGTGCAAAAACTACATTAACTTTGAGAATTCTAAATGATAAGAATGAATCTCAAATTCGACTCGCTCAAAACACCGACACGATGGTGTGAATAAGAGGAATAAAGCAGGCTAGAGTGATTAGTGATTGCTGACATGCCTGTAATGATTCTCTTCTGCAATATGCTGGAACAAACAGTTCAGAATTCTAACACAAGAGCCAAGACAAATTCGCCATTCAGCAGCACATTTCAAGCACACGGTTTGCAAAATGAATTTGCATGTTATAAGTATATGAGTACACAAGTGTTCAGGATGCGAATGGCACATCAAGCTCCGGGCTGCTCTAAGAGATCGCTAATCCCTAATCTTGGCAGCGGACTCAATGTCAGATCACACTAGGTAAGCTCACGCCATGAGGTTAATCACGTCTCATGGCGGCCATCCACTTGTGTCCGCCATTGAGTAGAACCGAGCATCAATCACCCGCCGAACACTCGAAGTAGATACAATCCGTTTTAGTAAATAACTATGTATGATGGCAGCGAGGTACTAGCTGGTCCACAAAACGTCCACCGCGTGCTAACATTGATAGCATAAACACTGATAATATGTATACATATGTATGTAGGTGAGTGGATAATAATATGCGGATATTCAGACGATCACCTGGCCAGTGGCGGTGTCAACGAATTCCTTCCACTTCTCGCACTGGACGTCGGCGAGGGAGTCCTTGCCGTTGTAGAGGTCCCAGACCTTGTGCTGTAGGAAGCGGACGTACTCGAACGTCTGGCTCAGCATGTGCACGGTGTCGAGGCGCTCGCCGTTGGGCACCAGGCTCTGCAGCACGTGGATGCGGTCCGTAAACTTCTCGCGGCGCGTGCGCGCAGCGATGCTCTGCGGATCCGTGGCGGTGCCGTGGCGGCGGCGCTGCTTGGGCGCGGCGGCTGGGGGGGCGCTCGCATACGCGGACCGGAACTCGGGGTTGCTCTGGGTGTTGTTGTACAGCAGCGCGCTCAGCGCCGCGGCGTCGAACTTATCTGCGTTAGGGGCCGTGGACTCAGGCCTCGCTTCCCCCGCCATGGCGGCGAAGCTGCGCTTGTTGGTGTTGCTCGTGTTACTGGTGGCGGTCGAGAATTCCGTCAGCTTCTTCTGGATCTCGTCGGCGCGGAGCGCGTCGCTCGGGGTCTGGGTGGCGAACAGGTGCGGGTCCAGAGGCGTGGTGGGCGAGCTCGGCGACGAGCTGGACTTGTGCTGCGGCGGGCCGGACCACGCCTGGTCGGACCAACGGAGGCGCGCGCCGCCGCCGCCGCCGCCGCCGCCGCCGCTGTGATCAGCACTGGAATTCATCACCACCTTGGCCGGAATTGCTAGCTGCGCGGGCTTGCTTCCATGCGTAGTACTGCTGCTAGCGATGGGAGCTTTGTCGCCGTCGTCGACCGCCCCAGCGAAGAACGCCTGGCAGAAGCTCTGATCCGGCGCCACCGGTTGGATCATCGACGCCAGAGAGCCCCGCTGCGCCTGCTGCCTGGGTCCGTGATTACTGGACACGAGCGAGCCCAATTCGCCGACGGAGAACGACATCGCGGTGTCGTCCAGCATTGGCTCGAATCGGAACTCCGGCAACGCCAGCTCGTCCCCGCCGACGACCATGTGCGGACTGGACCAGAAGTCGTCGACGCAGTTGACGATCGCGTCGCGCTCCTCCATGCTGCCGTAGCTCAGGCTATCAGTGCTGAGGTAGTGATCGGACAGCTGAGGCTGTTGCTGCTGCGGGTGCGGACCAACCCTCGACTCACAGAACGCCGGACCCAACGTCAGCGCGTCGGAGTCCTTGTTTCCGGAGTCGGAGGGGCGCGAAGGACAGACCTGTATTGGTGATCCGACGCAAAAACTTGGAGTACTGCATGAGCCACTGGTAATAGACTCAAACGAAGGGTTGCGCGCGAGGCCGCCTGGGGCCAAGGAGTTGGCTCGCCCAGGCTGCGCCGCAGCGCTCACAGTCACAACAGCACCTGGCATCAGGTAGCTGCTCACAAACTGCGTACTAGTAACGGACTCGGGAACTGCGATTGTGTTCAACCGAACGGAACTCCCTCGGGGCGGCTGCACCACCACATTCTGCTGCTGCAGCTCCGCCTTGGAGTAGTAACCACCACCTCCCACCACCGCATGAGGATCATGCAACTGGTGGCTCGTCATCCACGTCGTCGGGAGATCCCCACTCCTTGAAGCACCGAAGAATGAGCTCGCGTGCAGCGCATCGCCAGCCTCGCGTGCCACACCCCCCCATGGCCCCAGCAATTTACTGTAAGAACTCCCACCTCCGAACCCGTGCTCCCTGCCAAGGAAACAGTCCTCAACTTTCGCAACCATCTCTACAACAGCCTCGCGTCCTCCTCTTCCCACCACAGGCGCCCCTCTCCCTCTCTCTCTCCTCACCACCGCTCACTGACCGCAACATCCATTCCTACCCCGTCGACATGCACCCGCCCAACGCCCCCGGCACCCCGAACCGCTCTAGCATTTGCCCCGCCGTCGAAAAACCTTAAACCCACCGGGCAAGGAAACCACTCAACGCACCCGCGGTGCCGTAGTTCGCATGGTGATGACGATGACGAGAGGGAGAAGCAGCAGCTCACACCAGCACAGGCAACGCAAGCATCGGCAGGCAGCGAGAAATAGAAGCTGGGATAATTTATAACGCAAAAGAATATATGAGTGCGAGCTGGGGCAGTGACGGGTCCGGTATCGGGCCGGGTCCCACCTCTCCCGCCGAGGGCCCGGTATCGCGCCTCGGGTTCGCGCACCGGGCAACTTCGCGGCGGCCGCGGCGTCCGCTGACCCTGCGAGCACTGCCGCTGACTCTGCCGCGCGGCGGCGGCGGGGGGGTCGTGGGTGGGCCGAATGGGGCGTTAATGAGGATGCCTTGTGCCGCTGACATTTCTGGCCCAGGGAACCATTGCAAAGAGGTGAGTTTGCAAAGGCAAAAGCCCCTCTTGCCATGCTCTCATGATCTCATTTTCTGGCTGGCTCCATCATGCGCACTTGCTTTGCCCTTTCTTTATCATGGTGTTGATTTGTCATGCTCGGGTCCGAGAGGAAGTTGGGTGCGACTCCCACTCGAACAAAACCCTACAAAATGATATGGAACACCCCAAAATGAAAAAATAAAACTTTGGTGTGATGCATAGTTTCTTTATGTTCTTTTTAGGTGTGGTTGTGCACCCTTTTTTCCACTACACCAATTACTAAATATAGTGTGGATTCATGATTGATGTGGATCACCCACAAGGAGAAGAAGAAGAAGTTCAATGTCCGAAGGGGGGGCTGGAGTGAATAAAGTGTCTGTTTGTTTCACCACTAAGTTCATGTCCACCGGACATAGGCTTGGTAGTATGGATCACCCACACTAGTTTACACCAAGCACAAAATCCCATTGGGTATTTGTTTCCAAGCAAGTGTGTGCCAGTTGTTGATTGGATGTGAATTTCCAATTAGTGTAGAAACTCAAACTACTTTGGCCCCCACCATATTGAAAGAACAATGTAGTGTTCAAGAAGAAGAAGAACTTTGGTCCCCGTCAAGGACGCGGGTGAATATAGTGTTTGTTTATTCTCTTCGCTAAGCCCATGACCAGGGGACGTAGGATATTGTAATAGAATTACTCCCTCCTTTTGAGGGTAAATACTTTTCCACATTAAGTGCCTAAGAGACAACTGACATGTCATCTACCCAAGGGCTTTTGGGTACCCATACAACGAGGTCTTAAAACCTCCACCATGATTGGGTGGACTATAATGGTAGGCACCCTGCCAGCACGGGGATTAGAACTCACATTGACCAAAAGTTCTCACCGGAGTTAAAATGAAACGGAAAACAAAGTGCCAAAGCGCGGAAACGCACCACGCCAAAGGGCGGGCAAAGGCGAAACCCAGCAATGACCGGGCAACTGGGACAGGTTCAAAGCCGACCGTCCCAAATTAACTAGGACGGAGTACACATACCACATGGACTTGAACTCACAACCACCTCAATGGTGTGCTAAGATGACTCAAACCACTACACCAAGGCTGTGGTCAAAAGTATAGTGTTCACATCTTGGTCGTGGGTGAATGCTTATTTGGTGAGTTTTCATTTTGTAGAATTTGAGTTGTGTTTTGCATGAGTTTGTTCTATTTCATCATTGTGGCTTTTATACTCCTCTAAAAATTATTTTCATTATTTTTTGAGATAAAGATTGTTGTAGATATTAAGAGATGACATTCACCCTTTAGTGCTAAGGTGGTCATTTTTGGGTCAATTCTGGTGCTTTCTGGGGTATAGCTCATTTTGTGTAAGTTAGATGCACTTTTCTTGGAAGCGTGTCTAGCACTAGTTCATATGCTTTAAATGGAACAATTCTTGTGCACATTCGTGCAAGCAGTGGAGAGCTACAATGGTTTCTGTGAAGTGGGATCCACATGAAATGTATCCTATGTGTAGATATTGTTGTGCACTATCTACTAGATGTTGTGCATGATCTAGTACACTCGTGGATACTCCCGTGCCTTGTGAAGACCTATGGCATTAAAGGATTAACCCCTAAAGGACCGAGGTGTTTTAGAGGAACCTCTACTTCATAGATTAAAAATTGCTAACTCAAACCATTTGAGAATGTAATTGTAGGATCTTCTTCCAAACTCAAATGAGACAACGTGGTAAAAAAATTTGTAAATTTTCACTCTACAAATTGAAAGATGATTGCAGTATAAAATTTGTACCCTGCATGTACACTTGGTCCTTTAGGAGTTAATTTTATATTTGAAGGAAATGCCCCATGTGACATTCCTAGTACACAAGTGATATTACACAAGTGATATTGAGTTTGCTTGTCAAAATTAGTTTAGAATGGAATGTGTTTTGTAAGACATACAATGCTCTGGTGCAAATAAAATGTTGCCCATAATTACTCTGTTCTATTGTATATGAAATTAAAACTAGTTTTTCTTAGAATACTTGAATCTTATGAAAACTAGCCATAAATGTGTTCAAGGCCTAGTATTGAAGCTAGCTTAATAAAAATTTGTTCAATATTTTCACACGTGATTATCATTATCGTATAAAAATTCATATTAACACAGTTTGGAAATTGAAGAATGAACACCTCACTCCTTCCTCTTCTCCTTGAGATGCAAAAGGTAGAATTATATTTCATCTCCTTTCATTTGCAACATTTTCATGGGGTCTCAGTATTTTTAACTAATCCACTGAATATTCAATGAAGAATGCATATTATCTGATGGGAAACCAGTTCCTCAACAATATAATAAGAATGCTTATGGAATCGAGCAAGACACACTTTTAAGGAACAACAATTGTTTCTTTGATTCCGACAAGCTAACGGTTTGTTTCATAAGCCAGAATTGTTTTATTTGACAATTTTGTCCGTTTCCAAAGTAGAGCTAAATTGTTACGGTATACATTACAATCGCCGCCATACACATTACAAATGCCGCCGTACATATTACAATTGCCGCCATATAGATAACAATCCCCGCCAAATACAGTATTATTAGCTGCACGTTGACTTGAAGTTGATGGAGGACAACTTGTCCGTGTGGATGATGGTACCCGGGCATTTTACACAGAGATTGAGGCAATCCCAATTGAAAGAGTCAAATGAGATCATATGGCCAAACAACATGGGCGAGCATCCGCGTGACTCCCAACACTTCAGGAGAGCAGAATTCTCTCTCACATACATTTGTCACACCGGCATTGGATTGTTCGTTGACCACACTAAATAAAAAATTCGCTCTGACTTTCTTCCCTTACCTTACTCCTCCTTGGTGACTCCTCCACCTTTAAAGAAATCTTTGACTATTATACTTGATCTCATATGCTTTTTATTGATGCTTAACCACCAAAATTAGGTATTGTGCACTACTGTAGCATTGTCCTCCCATCTTTTAGAGCATGTATGTATGACATTGCTCTCCATAATACCATTCATTGTAAACAGCCATGGGACACTTTTTTTTCTTTTTTTTTCTGTTCTAGAGAAGAATTTATTTGAAGGTTTTGGGACACCTCATCTTTTATGTATATATACATGTGGGAAAAACAAAATTTTGCAAATGCTATTGTATACGTGTGTCCACGTATTTGTATGGTTGAGCTTTGTTTTATTTTATTTTAGTGATATAGCAATGCGGAAAAGTAGTGCTAATATATAAGCTGGAAGAGTATTCCCATAATATTCACTTTCAAAAGGATGAGTTCATTCACAATTACCGTATATTATGGAGTATTATGGTAAGAATGGTATGTTTCACTAGTTGGTGTAATTGATTTGAGATTGAGCAATGTCTTCGTTTCTTCAATATATCCCCTCATTTTCAGATTCAAGGCCACAAACTTCGTTTCCTAATTGAGTTATCCGCAAAGTACCCCAAATCCTCAGTTTTTGACCTGTAAAATGGAAAAACCAGGGTCACCAAGTCCAGTGGCAGGGTTTTACTATAGACCTTGGATAGAACACTGGACAAACTAGTTTTTGAGCCCTAGAAAATACCAAACTCTAGTTTGAGCCTGACTATTATTGAGCGCCGAGTGTTGTCACATGGTACACATTGTTCAATCAACCATGTTAGCGACTTTGCTGAATATGCATACCACACTGGTCCAATCAGCCAACACTTTTCTTGTTTGTTTTTGGGAGATTTGTGCCATTTGTGGTAACTGACACCTCCATAAAACCCTCAAATCGTGAATTTATTTCACAGATTACTTTGCGGCTACACTCAAATACATGTTAGATTTTCATTTCCATGAAAAAAGGAGGACAAAAGACTGGTTCCCTTTACAAATAACTCTAATGCCTTCCTTGAATAATTCTCATGGAAATCAAACATTTTTGTGAGGTCTTTACATACTTATGACAATCTGTTGGCTGAGGTTTCTATGTACATATTTTTAAAATTTATATGAAAGCTCCAAAGTACCCACTACAACACAGTAATTTTATGGCAAGCACATGGTACAGTAACAGAGTATCAGTAACTTTTTTAGTTTCCAGGAGCCAGTGGGCCCCATTTTATTTTTAAATTTTAAAAATAAAAAACTAGGCCCCTACAGCAATTTAAGCGGACATCATTCTTTTGCCACCTCAGATCACTGTGTGGAAATATGCAGCCGCAATTCTCACAAAATTGTGGGAAACCAAATTCTTCTTATGATTACATGTGAGCTATAAAAAAATAAAATTAAGAATTCAAAAAGAATGAAAGAAGAACAACACACAACATACTGGCGTGCATTTGCTGATGATTGGTTGAAATGTGTAAAATAATAGTGTACTATGAATTAAATGTTGAAGAAGAAGAAGAAAAAAAATCACTAGTTTATTTTGACATGCAAGTATATTACAATGAAAATGATAAATAGTGTCATAATTAATTGTAACGTTCGATCGGGTTTTCGTCCCATTCATTTCGGCGCACGTTATGTAACCCGGAATGTGCATGGAACGCCGGCGTTCATAATTCCTCACGCTATTTTGCTCGGGCAGATTAAAAAAAAATCACACTGCCCCGATTGGTGGATACGCTAGGTGAGGCCTTCCCGCCAGGGCCTCACCCTATACATTCAAGTTACAGTTTGATATAGATTATGGGACTACACCAAAAGATAGTATTAGTATTTTCATATGACATACACAATCCTTGATATGAACTATTGGATGTAAAATCACCTCTTTGTTATTGATTTTGAACAATTGATAGGATTTATCTACACAATAGATTATTATTATAGTGTCTTTGGAATAAATTAAAAACAACAACATGAAGAACCTTCAACGTTGGTACCACTTGGCATGTGATAAATTAGTTGACATACTCAAAGTCATTGCATCAATTTTGTTGTCATTCAAGGGCAAAGATGTGTGTCCAATAATATTACTAAGATTGCATGAGATGATAGTCAAGTCATACCAAAGGTAGTCACTATTTGGTATACTTGTTGATTGTCTTGTACCATTGTCCAATACACCAATCACTTTGTAAAGGGTGGATTAGAGTAGTTCATGTTTATCCACTAATGGGAAACTTACATACAATATTTGACAGGCACACACTTGCTTGAAAATGAATACTTGATCCAAACTTGGCATGCATGTTCTCGATGCAAAATTGTGTCAATGATCCACATCAATAATACATCCACACTACAGAAGGTGAAGGGTGTAGGCCATATGCTTAGTGAAGAGAATGAACAAACACTATATTCACGCCGGTCTCCTTTGGAAACCGGAGTTCTTCTTCTGAAGGGTGTAGTGATTACATCGTGATATTATGGGGTAGTTTTGAACTATGAAAACTCATCCCTCAAAACGTGTAATAGTCAAGGCTATCATATGGCGGTGTGTAATATTAATTCCTAAAGGACCGCAATTATGTTCAGCAAAACCAGTTCAAAACTCCCTCTTTAAGATGAGACGTTGCAAGTCTAATATAAGATTTTTACTATTATCAACCGCGTGATCTTCAATTTATCTATATTTTGATTGCACATATTGTAATATACATGCTTTCAAAGAGTGCAGTATGGTTTTCTTCACCCATGCGCAAAAAGGGTTAGTGCACTTTGACTCAAGATTATGGCATCTTTTTCCACTACACATTGTATAAATTTTATGGATATATCTTCTACCTTGTTTTAGGTCATTGCATGCCTAAATTCACAAGTAATGGAGGAGTTTAGGAAAAGAAAAATAGATAGGCACAGTAAAGAAAGTAGCCATTACTTAGGAAAGCAATTTCATATTGTAAACAAAAAAATAATTGTTGGATCCAAAATCTGAACGGTGGATAGAATCATTATCCTTTTTTTTTTAATCAAAAGAAATTTTGCTTTTGAAAAAAAATAAAATCCTTAACTTTTACGCGTTTGACTAATAAAGACCATGGTTGCCAAGAACTTTCCTTCACTACTACCCAAAACTATGCCTTAAAAAAAATGCACTATTCAACTCTAGAGTAGTACTATTTAGTTCTATAGTAGTTCCTTGCTCACCCTCCCAGCTCTCTCCATTTGAAATTAAAAAATATGTAACTTCAGTTTCGTGCACTTGTTTTCAATTTTGATTCCCCCCCCCCCATAAAGCTACTACTTACCACATCTTCAATATAAATCTCATAAATTCATGATCTAAATTGACACCAATATAAGCTACTCAAATCACTAGAAGCCCACTTTGGGACTTTGGTTTTTAGGGGTTAATGAAATCAGACTATATTTTGGTGTATCCTATGGCATATAAACATCATCTCTCCATCAGCCCAAGTGAAATATACCAAGGTTTGGTGTGCGAATTGTAACCATGGTAAAATATAACTTACGGCTGATGAAAGTAGCTAGGTTCTTCTTTTGGCAGACGAACAAGAATGGGTTTGAAGGGGATGCCCAGCATTTCATACATAAATTTGCAGCTTACCAAGTTCCAATTACGATCATTGACAATACTAATGCTACTGTGTTTTTTTAAATGTAAATAACTCATAATCCTACAGGTTACCAGGATACCAACTTCCAAGTCAACTCAAACACCTGCTAAGATAAGATACTCTGCAAATAATACATCTTTGTTAGTTAACCCAAACCCACATGTGATTCATGTGAAAATTTGAGTTCCCAATAATCAACAGATCTATTGAAATGGATACTCTCAATCAGTGTTTTTTTGTTTTCTTGTCTTTGTTTTTTTTTTTGTTTTTTTGTTTTTGTTTTTTTTTTTGTTTTTTTGTTTTTTGTTTTTTTTTGTTTTACGGTTGTAGCTAGAGTGGCGACACAAATTTTTTGGAGACCACACATGTGGGGACACAAAGTTTCTCCTGAAACCATACAAATCCAAATTTTCTCCTTAAATATCTTTTTAGGAGAATCCATCTCCATATACATAGATTTGTACATCCTTTTCGGCGACAGGATGAAGTCGCTGGTATTCACTACACCAATAATGTTCATTAGTGTTCGCAACACTATTTACGAACGTAAACGCTAAATGTCAATTACCCTACAAATGTAACTACATTATATGTCAATTTAAACACTAATTGCCAATTTCTGTAACTTTTGCCCTTGTTACATTTTAACATATTGACATTTAGTGTTGGTTATGTAACAATTCATTGCAAGTCACCCAAATCTTGGCAGATGCCAAATGATGATTTCGGGGGCAGTTTTTGTCCAATTTGAGATTTTTTTGTGCCTATCTTACCTGATTTGAAAAGACGCTTCCAATGGCACCTTACCCATCTTCAAATTCGTCTTAAATAAAAAGTTATAGCGAATATTTTTGGGCAGATTTCTTGAGTTTTGGTTGAAAGTTTGAGGAGGCATATCTTTATCAGTTTCGCACCAATTCTATCGAGTGAGGTGACCAGCTTATGTGTTTTTTCAAGGAGATTCCATCGGTATATGGTACATCTTCAAATTCGTTGTGATGCAAAAGTTATGAGCTATTTTGTTAGGCAGATTTTTTTGACATTGAACACTAAATGTAAACAAATTGACATTTAGTGAAGGTCAGGTCATAGGGGTAGTTACACTATTGGTGCCATAACACTAATGAACATTATTGGTGTAGTAGCAATATGGCGATATGGAAACGGCCATTAATGCAATTTTGGCGACATATAATCATAATTTTCCCACTTTATCGGGAATATTCTTTTTCAATGAAAAAAAATCGCCATTTGGCTCCAAATCGCCAAAAAAAGAGCCTTGTTCTCAATGGCTTGAGGAGGTCTGTAAGAGGAAGAACAACTCTGGTATCCGAAGGAGGCTGGCGTGAATAAAGTGTGTGTTGATTCCACCACTAAATCAATGTCCACCGGATATAAGTCTACTTGTAGGTAAGTAAAATAGGATCACAAGCGTTTTTTGGATGAGGATGTGGACATTACTTCCTATTTTTATATATTTGGTGTGACCCCTTCCAAGAGATTAAAGCCCTGTTGGTGATTAACCCCTAAAGGACCAAGTGTACATGTAGGGTACAAGTTTTTCCACTTTGATTACGATTATTTTTGGATTTGAACGGTTAAAATTCACAAAGTTTGTACCACATCATCTCATATGAGTTTAGAAGAAAAACCTATGGTTACATTCTCGAAATAATCCATTTTACGTTTTTTAATCAATGGAGTAGACATTCATCTAAAATGCTTTGGTCCTTTAGGGTGAAATTGCCATGGGCCCCCAAAGAAACTTTGGACTTGCAGTACCCAAAGTAGATATAAAATTACCAGAAAAGCCCTATGACCCCCCAAAAAATAAGAGACGGAGAAAAACGAACCCCTTGGACCCCCTCCTCATTAAGATGACGGCCCACCTCCAAATAACGCTGGTTGGACCAACATATGGGCATCGGATGGCTTGAGATCTGGAGGTCAAAGTGGAAAGCTTTGACATTTGAAGTGGAAGAATTCCTGTGAAGTCCTTCGGCAGCGACTTTCTAACCATGGTAAAAGTGGAAGCTTGACGTTGACAATTGCAAACAACCGCCCACAGCCATCTCTTTCTAAGCATAACGACAGGTGCCATAGCGCCCTTGCTTGAACAGCAAATGGTTAAAATACCTATGATTGACTCCTTCTGTAAAAGCATCCCCATCTTCTGTTGGCATGGCTGTTCAAAGACTTTTGACTTGTCTTAATATGGGAATCTTGCACTCAAGGAAGTTTCTTCCAACAATCTGAAAGAAAATAATAATGTTTCTTTCATATAAAATCTCTCAGTTTTAATAGAAGAGCATAGAAAAAAATTGGAGTTGTCTAGAGTTTAACTACCTGTACATAGAATAGCATAACCTTTTGTTCCAGAAGTTGAATGTGAGGAGAAGAGAAACCATATTCCCCGGAGGCTACTACTATGTCACATCTTCATGAAAAAATGTAAGAAATTTGTGAGCAAATTTGACATGATAGGATCCGGCCCGGGCAAATTGACCCCCTCGTTGGGACTTACCCGAGGTGGGCCCCGTCTTGATTGCATGGGGTCATTTTTTGGCCCTCTTATTTTGGGGGGTCCAAAGGCTTTATTTTTATTTTTTGGGGACAAATTTGGGGCCTATGGCCATTGTTTACCATGGAAGACCCTCCTTTTGCTATAAGTAGGGCCCCATCCAAAAACAAGAAAGGGGCCAGGTTTGGCCCCACCTCCTCGTGGCCCCCTCGGGTAAGTCCCAGCACGGGGGTCAATTTGCCCTGGCCATAGGAACCGACCAAAATGACAAAATGTCCTTCAACAATTGAACTTTCCATGTGAACTAGCCTTGCATTTAGGCTAAAACATGGATCCATCACACTTTATGTGTGTAAATTAATTTGAAATCAGTCATTAGTATTGAATCCAACTATTTCAATTTATCATTTTTATTTGGATTGGTTTGTGGTATTAGGGTCACTATTAGAAAGATGGTATAAGACAACCAATAGGTATATCCAAAAATCATTAACTTTGGTATAAATTGTTGTGTTTTGGTATACTCAATGGTCATCTCACACCATCTTTCTAATTGTGGGTAACTTTTTGCCATCAAGTATACCATTTGCTAGCAAACTCTACCATAGCCAATTACTATTTGGTATATACTTAGCATTCTTTACAATAGCACATGTTACAACATCCATTTCATTTTAACAGTCAGCTTGTCGGCCCATAACAATTCTCTGCTCATTACAACAACAATTTGCTTATAACAACAACATCTATCAAACCAAAAGTCACTCTTCATGAAATCCATTGCGTGTGATAGTCATAATGGTCAACCTTGTCGACTACGATAGGTGCTCCAAATTTTGATAGAACAGATGCAGTTGTCCATTGCCTCATACCATCTCTTGAGTAGAATTAATTTTGGATAGGTACCAACAAATTTGAAAAATCTTGCCTTGTGCTATTATTTTCAAGAAATGTATTTTGAGCTTAACTCCTAAAGGACCAAGTGTCCCTTGAGGGGGGGGGGATTTTGTTTTGGGCACGTTTCTAAAATTTGAAAAAAAACTTTTTGTGGAACTTTTTATCCTCAATTGTCCCTGATAAGAGCTTTGGGGAGATATAATAATAATAATAATTATTATTATTATTATTAAATTATTTTTTGGATTCATAGTTTGAAAGTTAGTACCACTCAAAGTTAGAAGTGGGGACTCTGGACAACTCCAAAACTTTGCTAGAAGTTTCTATTGACATTAGTATTTTCCATGCATGTAGAGAATATTACTTTCTTTAAAGATTTTTATAAAAAAACCTTGTATTTAGTGTAAAAAAACATTAAACCCCAAGTCAAACATTTTTACACGTTTTGGGCAAGGGGGAAAAAAACTTAATCTTTTCTACATAAAACCTAGAAATCTTCGTATTTGTCACTTTTTATTTTTTCAGCAATAATATGTGGTGAAAACCTTGTCATTGAACATTGGGATCATCATTCCAAAACATATCAAGTTCACAAAAAAATAAAACGTGAATTGACAATTTTTGAACCTCCACTCCTTGCACACTTGTTTTGAATATGCTACATCCCTTCTCTACCTCTAAACATTGTTGTATTCGGAACTAACATCATGCTCAACACAATGGTAAAAGATTTAGACCTTGTGTAATGCAAAACTTTAATACCAAGTGAAGTCAAAGTCTGCTAAGCCACTCAACGCAAGGAAGAAAATGAACCATTATCTTGACTTCAAACACTGTCATCTTTTAATATGTGCGGTCAAAGTTTTTGAAATTTTGTGAGTATGTTACGTAGTAGGTCTTTATGGAGATCCTATGGTCAAAAGGATAAATATAAGGTTTTATTTCCTTCCTAGCTCATTGCACTAGAATCAACAATATTGAAGTGCTTTTGGTGTGAAATTGTCACGGTCCTATAGGGGTTAAGGTAATGGCATGGACTATGGCTGTTATTGGAAGGTGCATTTTCCAGTCCAATGGGTCAAACACATGAGTGCCCACCATTCTTTTTTCTTGGCTTAATAGTTCTCAGTTTTACAATTCTAGCCTACTGTATGACCTTGACAACCAGAGCATCGCGACAGTAGGTGAATGTTGGTCTGCTTATATTATGAGAAATTTGTTTTTTGGCACAAAAACAAAACAAAGTTTTTTTTTAGTTTTTTTTTTTACACAAGTAAACAAAACGAAGTTTGAATTGCATAGAAACGAGAAACCCACAAAAAGCGTGCCAAGACCGGCAACACAAAGCCAAAAAGACCATGATACTAATGAAACTCTCTAACCCACACCACCCGGTTATGTGTCCTTGTACAGAGTGCCTTGTTGCAGCCCCACTTGGAGTCAAAATTGGTCGTAGCCTTGGACCTATTCATCTCCGAGTTGGTCGTCCGAATCCTGTCCCACGCAATCCTGCCGTAATCACTGAGGCCTTGCCAAATCACACTCTCAACCTTGTACGGGGTCCATCGGTGTTGATTGAACACCCAATCGTTGCGAGCAATCCACAGAGTCCAGATGGTGATGCCTCTAATCAACAGCCAGAACCTACTAAGTTTCCCGAATTTCCTCGGGGGGTGGGCAACAAGAAGGGCTTGCTGGAGAGTGGGGAGTCCCCATCTCTGCGTGAGAGAGCTGTTGATGTGTTGGAGGACTTTGACAACGTAGAGCCAAGACGAGCGCGCCTGCGGGCAAGACCAGAATCTGTGCACAATTCTCTCCACCTCACCATGGTCACACACCCTACAGCTTGTAGAGAAATTTGAACAAGTCTTTGGTGGCATGCTTCCAAGCCAAGAACAAGAGCCAAGTTGGTAAGTGGTATGTTTCCTCAATTGTGAGTGATGCTCGAGAATGTGGGGTACAAAGAGTATCTAAGCTGTAATTCAACTAACTGTAGATTCTATCCAAGAGTGTTAGAGCATCCACACCGTTTGGCCTGGCATGGGTCACAAGGCATGGACACCTTTGTTTAGCTCCGCATAAGTAACACGGCCAATGCAAAATCATTCCCGGGTCTTGCAGCAAAATGTGCCAACACGCCCCAAAACAAGAGTTTGTCATGTCCGCTCTACCTCAAATATCAAGAAAGCTTCTGCATTTTTCGTGAGGTGGCAGCTGGAGAAGGCTTAAGGTCTGATAGTTTCTTATTTAAAACCCAAAATAGTGAGTCGAGGCCCATCCCAACAATAATTTGTCTTAGCGGCCTTGATGAAATCAATTCATTGAGCCAATTCCCTGAGGGAATACTACGGATTCTCTTATACACTCACCCTCTCATATGTTATACCTTTGATAAGTTATAATCCCGCTAAATTGTAATCTTAGCTAACTAAAATCCCATCTAACTTAAACGGAGCATTGTTTCCAAACCCAAGGTTGAACCCAACAAAACGGTATAGGTTGATGGATGTGCAATCAGATTAAAGTTACCAAACCCTCTACTTAACCTCTACTTATCACCGATGTCATATTTGGCTATAAATTATGGGAGGGACGAGTGTACGACGGAGGGCTTACAGTATCAGGCTTTTATCTAGCATACTTGTACATAGTGTGAGAAAATACAACTGATGCCTCCAATGATTTGTGACTATAATGGGTTTGGAGGGATCTCTTTATTTCATGTAGACGGACGTCACGTAGGGTGGACCAAAGGTAGGCCTCTTTTCCTGGCCTTTTGTAATTTGGGGGTCCATGAGCTTTTTTTGGATTTTTGGGGGAAAATTTGGGACATGCGGCCCAAATTACCCTCGAAGGACCCACCTTGGTCTAAATAGGGCCCCCTTCCAACATCAAAATAGGGGCCATGTTTATCCACACCCTCCTTCCCTTACCATCAGTGTATATGAAAGAGATCCAGTTTGGAGCCTCTTCTATTTTAGCAGGGATTTCATTGGGATGGGCATCGGCCATTTGAGGAGTGAAACTGAAGTCAATTGTTTTGATCCAGTTCTAAATTTGGGGGACTCTCTCAACATGCTCCCAATAAAACACACAGAATGACTACAAATGACAGTGTGTACATACATGTACTGTACCAGGGAAGGATCTGCAGAGAGCCTAAACTAGGCTCTAGGACGCATTTGAACGATAATGATGAGGTCTAGAATGCAACATATTTCTGCACTCCCCAATTTTAGCCGATGGTGTCATGCAGTCCCCAGTTGACCCATGAATTTACGAGCCATTTTCAACATGGTATAATGAGGTTACTGATCCAAACTGACTTGCATTCCTTCATAAAAACATTCTTTACTTCCATCATGTCTATTTTTGTTTTTTCTCATGACAGCGGGTTTTTCTTCCGCAATAGGAGAGAGTTGAGATAAAAGGCAGCATGAGATTTCAATATGGAAAGAAAGAGAGCATGAGGATTTTCATGCTCCCTTCCCACTACACTGATTTTGATGTTTAGTGTCATGGGCAGAATACGACTTGTAAATGCCGGAAGTTTTTGCTTTTGATATAAGTTTTTACTAAGAGCACAACAATCTATACTTCTCAAAGAGGGGTATCATAGTGGACATGGTCGGCAAAAATATTCATCAAGAGTGAAAACTTATAGCATTTACAAGTCATTTACTACTCATGACACTAAACATCAAAATGAGTGTACTCATTTCATACCCCCGGGTCCAACCCAATGCAAGCTACAACTGCTCCATAACACCGTAACCCAAGTCCCCAATGAGTTGATTGGTACACCATTCTCTCAAAACAGTACGGACAAGAGTAGTTTGAGATTCTACACTAATCAGAAATTTACATGCAGTCATTGACTAGCACATACGTGCTTGGAATCCACACTATTTCTAGTGAACTGTGTAGTTTCCCCCACACCTTTCCCAAGCCAAGTCACCCTCTCCATGTGCTCCCGGTAATTGAAAAAAGAAAAAAGAAAATCTTCATGAAGTGATAGCACCTAAAACGCCATTAACTACAGTGATTTTTGCTTTTGAATTTCTTCCTGGAAAATTTGAAAAGGGAGTAGCTTTACCAACAACACAACATGTGCATCGGAAAACCACCAATAATGGACTCCTCCTGGTAAACATCGAAAAATCAAAGAGAATTGAAAAACGTTAAAACAAAGAATAAAAAAATGAGAAGGATTCCAGCATCTGCATTGAGGAGGGGAAACCTGTGTATTTGTGGTAAGGCGCATTGAAGGCGAAGGAGACAAAGGGCTGTTCACGTGGGGTTTGTTCTCAATGCTAAAATGATAGAAAAATATAGGGGCTAAAACAGGGCATTCTTTTCTTTCGTGGAGTAGACGGCACCCACTGATTGATCCCACCTAAACATAGCTCCACAGAATGAGAGAAAACTACTACTACTACATGTTTAGCAACCATCTTCCGCAACTTGGTAGTATTCCTTTTGCTTACTGTACAGTACATACTAAATTACACCTTCATAATCGCTGATTAGGAACTGAAATCATCTCACTCAGTTCTCTCTCACAGAAAGAAAGTCGATGCCTTTTGTGAGAAGATATCAACCCTAATCAAAGAAGGAGAAGAAGAAGAATAACTCCGGTCCTCGAGTAATTAAAGTTTCTGTTTGTTCCACCAGACATAGGTTTAGTAGTATGGACTATTCCCCCCTCTTGAGGGTAGACAATCCTCCTTCATGATTTATTGATTTTTACTGATGTCGTGACGATAGAATCTCAGTTGAGAGAATTGAGACGAACTTATCTACAACAACTTTTATGTTTTTACTGAAAGTACAACTATCTATACTATTCAACCCTTCGAGGCATGAGAAGCCACATTCGGGTGGCATCATGATGTTTTCCGTGTATTTGACATACTAGGTATACATGATAGTTTAACAAGTTTGTATTTGTGTTGAGCCCGATCTTATGGCATTTTAATTTAGATCATTATTGCACTTACTACAAGCTTGAGAAGTTGCAAAATGGCCATGTATTCTAAATGTATTCTAAATGAAGCATGATAAGGTTAACATATGAAAACGACCTCGAAATGAATCATATTAGCTGAAGAATTCTCAATCCAAAGGTGTACGTCTTGCTAGAATTTAGTACACTTCCTATATGTTAATACTAAAATTATACGTGACCATATATATGGTCCCCTACTCACCTTTAAGGGCTACAGAGAGTGATCAAACATGGTTGGCAAAAATATTCATCTTGAGAAATAAGTTACAACATTCATAAATCATTCAGTGTGCCTACACCAAGCATAAAAGTTTAGAACTGTGCTAGAAAGATGGTACGAGACAAGCCATGAGTTTACAGAGTTGTGACTAGCTTTGGTATAGATTGCAAGTAGAGTTAGCTCCCCTTACAGAAGCATATGATACAACAACAATCCTGTTATAACAAGTATTCAATTGTACTAGTACATGTTGTTGGTGATGGTGCACCCATTGGTGGTTGCAGCCTCACTCCTTTAGTGTATTTGGAACACAGAATACATCTTGAATACACGTATTCGTATCCACAAGATTGAATACATGTAGTCCGTATCTGATAACTCTTGGGGGAAGAATCTGGAGGCAAGAGTCACTCGTCGTCCTCGTCGTCGAGAATGCAGGGCGGCACGCGGCGGCAGAAATCCTGCAACAGCACCGCAGCAGCAGCAGCCCCCGAACGTCGTCGATGAGTCTCAAAAGCAGAGGCAGGATTTCAGCTCCGGCGCCGGTGAGACGGGTACGGGAGGAATCCGGTTCCACGCGCAAGTCGGACCGAAGCAGCAGCAGCGATACTAATACTAAACATATAGTACATACCAGTGCGACGCGTTGGACCATGCGCTGCCAAGTTGCGCCGGGAACGCTCCGGCGCGCTGCTGACCCCGTGCAAATGCCTCCAGCTCCACCTAATTTAACCGCCGCGCTGCATACGATCCCAGGCGATGGGATTTCATCACAAGTGGACGTGGCGGAAGTGAGCGTCTGATTGGATGATTTGGATGTTGATTGGTGTGATTTCGAACGAATGCTGCTGCTGCTGTTGATGACGAGTCCTCCTCTTCCTCCTTCTCCTGCTTGAAATAGACGTGGGGAGAGGAATGATTGATGCGGGGAGAACGTACAGCTGCAAGTTCCATGCCTGTTTGGGGATTTTTCGACTACTGTAGCTGCAGGCGCTGTGCTGGGGTACATTCGTCTTTTTCCAGACGTAATTTCGATGTGGAAGGTGAGTTTCCTTTGCAGACAACCTGATATTGAGATGCTTGATTGGATCTTCCTGCGACTCTGGCTAGAATATGCGCGTCTTCTTAAATGCCTGCTAATTTTGTTTCGTTGATTGCACTGGTTTTCCCTCTATTCCAGCGGGAAATTGCCTCTTTTATTGCGGATGGAACTGAATCTTTCCACGCCTACATTTCATTTTCCCCGTTTTTTTTCTTCGTGTCGAACTTTTGTGAGTTGGGCGGTCCTTGTGGAAATCGAGATTTTTTGCCCCTGCGCAGTAAAGGCTCTCTTTGCACCCCTGCGCAGTAAAGGCTCTCTTTGCACCCTGGCGCAGTAAAGGCTCTCTTTGCTTGTGTCAACCAGAAAAAAAAAAAAAAAAACAATCGAGATTTTTTCAGAAACATGCTACATTTTAGCCTTTACAAGTAAAAGGTTCCAAGATCTAACTCAGGGGTTGTTTACACATGAAGGTTTGGGTTGGAGCCCATAGACACAAGTGGTACCCCGCTTGAAGGATGAAACCATTGTAAGAGCATCTCCACTCCTGGCGTGGAATTTTCCATGCTAGGGCGGAAAAACTTCTCCACGCCAGGAGTGGTTTAGCCTTTGGCATTTGCTTGCCTACACCGCAAGCGGAGAATTTTTCTTTCCAAAAAGACGCTTTCACCTTTCACCTCCCGCCACCAATGACACGACGCCACGTGTCTCGAGGGTATGGGTGTGTCGCCAACATCAAAAAATGGCGCACTCCCCCATCCAAGGAGATTTCTTTGTGCCCTACACCAAAACGTCTAAAATTAATAAAGTTTCCCCGTTTTGATGTCTTGGGTGCAACTTTTTTGTCCTTGCAAAACTCTAAATTCGTTGAATGTTCCGGTTCTCTGTCTCCGCATGGAGATGCTCTAAGCGGGATACCTTCTACCTAACAAGGGAGTCCTAAGTGGGTTGTGGCCCAAAGTTTAGGTGTAAACCGGAATAGAAGGGTTGTGGCCCATTGTGTACTTGGGCTGAATTTCTAAGTAGTTACCCTACGTTATGGTCAGTTTCGTACATAATTAATTCAAAATGGGGACTTGACCAAAATTTTGGAAATTTCAATAGATTTGGCTACGCAATACCTATGTAATACCGAGGTGACACCCGTGCAAGATCTAGGTGATACTTGTGCAACACCTATGCGATACCTATGTGATATCCATTGTGTCGAACCACATGTGACAAAAAAAAAGAGTGCTTCGGCACTTGCCTGCCGAAACTGACCGTAGCGTACGGTATATGAAAATGGGCTCTTTTTAGAACTACCCCATAGTGAAAGAATTTGTAGTACGGTTAGATTACATCTTCAAAAGAAAGTTGAGAAGTTTCCAAATGAATTTAAATTACAAAATGTAAATGTAACTTCAGTAGTAAATGTAAACTTCAACAATAAATGTCAAGAGTAAATGTAAACTTCAATAGTGAATGTCAACAATAAATGTCAGCAGTAAATGTAAACTTTAGCACTGAATGTCAACACTAAATGTCAGCAGCAACTGTCAACATTAAATGTCAGTAGTAAAATATTATAAATTATTGGCTGAAATATTTTTTGAAAAATACTCTCTTGGCCTTCCGGAAATACAACCTCCTAGAGGTTGTAGGAAATAAGTCTGCTTAAGTTCTATTAAACACTATTCAAATCTGCCATGTAGGATTCCAACTAGATTTCTCATTCACGGAAAAAACTTTGGGCCACAGCCCGCATTTTGCTTGATGTAAACCCATTTCTGGGCTACAAATTCTTTACTCCAATCAAAACTCGGGAATTCTTTGGGCTCCAGCCCTAACCATCTAGGTATAAAAAGCCCCTCAATTTCATCGTTTAACCCCTAAAGGACCAAGGCATTTCAGAGGAATCTCTACTCCGTTGATTGAAAACTGCCACGTGTCACTTTTTGAGAATGCAACCATAGGATCTACTTCTAAACTTATTTGAGATGATGTGGGTTAAAATTTTGTGAATTTAGACCATATGGATCAAATGATACTTGCAATCAAAAGGAGAAAAAGTTGTATTCTACAGGTACATTTGGTCCTTGAGGGGTTAAAATGATTATTTCAAAGTGCAATTTTGGAAAAGGAAAAGGAAAAAACCAATCTATGATTATACTTTTACTTTGCATACAAGAGAAAATATCAAACATTATGATTTCACCTTAAAACTCTTTGGTAACCAAATGTTTGGTACATTGTTCTATTATCCTAGTTTGTCTAAAACGTTACAAAAAAGATGGTGTAAGATGACCATCCAACATACCAAATACAGCTAATAGACCCAATACAAGATGAGATTAACTGATACTGAGAAATACAACAAATCCAATGGACTCAAAGCAACCAACATAAGGGCCCCAACTCAAAGAGCGCCAAAGGCGTAAGTTAGAAAATGTAACTAGTAAATTTGCAGAGAAAGGCCATATTTTCACTGCCCCCGTTCTCGCCGCCCAAGTCGAATTGACCCCCTCGTTCGTACTTACCCGAGGGGTCCACAAGGTAGTGGGCCAAACCTGGCCCCTATTTTGTTTTTGGATGGGGCCTTGTTTACAGCAAGGGAGGGTCCTCAAGGGTAAACAATGTCGGTGGGCCCCACATTTGTCAAAAAAGTCCAAAAAAAACCTCTAGACCCCCCAAAATAAGAGGGCCATAAAAATGACCCCATGCAATTAAGACGGGGCCCACCTCGGATAAGTACGAACGAGGGGGTCAATTCGCCCTAGGCCGTTCTCGCCCTATTCAACTCCAAAACTCATGGCACTATTGTTTGTATGCGCGGAAGCAGGCACCCTCTCCTCTATACGCACACAAACGAAGTGCGGTTTTGTCTATATAAGCGGTATTGAAGGTTGTTAGGTTTCATGGGTGAAAGGCACCAAGGAGACTCCCTCTCGCATGCTTATTTTAGGCTCTATAAACATCCAGTTCATGGCCTTTCCAGTGCAAATTGTAAGGGATGCTCTGAGAGGCCAAAGTCAACAAACCACCCTAGCTATGATGTGAAGAACCTTCTCCGTCACGGGGGCAACCGTTCTAGAATTGAGTTTGTTCATACAAGTCCCCATCGGAGTGAAGGGAATTGAGAGAGGCGTCATTGTATCTACCAAGGGAGGGGGTAAACATGCGTCTAAGTTCCACATGATGGGAGGCAAAATCCCTTCCACCTGTGCCTCAGCTTTCGCTTGACAAATGTCTTGTGCAAGGAAACTCGTGAAAGGCAATGTGATCTCGGTCAAAGTCGTAGGGGAAGAAGAAAGACCATCCCGACGAGGAGACATCCAAATCATCAGGTTCGGGGCGTGGTGTGTTATGGGGTCTCTTGCACACATGAAGGAAACACATGGATCTCAACAAATTGGTTGCTTCGAGCCATTGGAGGAGGGGGGTGGGATAAAACCTGGCCCCTATTTTATTTTTGGATGGGGTACCTACTTATATCAAATTAAGCGCTCAAAGAGTAACTTGGGGCCGCAGGTCCCAAATTTGCCCCAAAAATTTCTTAAAAAATCCTCTAGACCCCCTAAAATGAGAGGGCCAAGAAAATGAGAGGGTGCCATTAAGACAAGGCCCACCTCCGTGAAATGGCTCAAGCAACCACAATATTGAGATCCAAAACACACGATGCATATACCGTTGTTTCATGGAATGCCTTATTCTCTTCTCCAACTTGCCAATTAGACTCGTTGGCAAACAAGCCAAACCATTGTGGAGGTCCCAGAGATCCTTGTAGAACTTCCTAACGTTGTAGCCTTTGTCATGAAGAATGATACTAAACTTTGACGTCTACCCTATCTAGTGTTGAGGATCTTGTAACCCCTTTAACTAGAGTACGAGAAAAAATGGCCACCTTTTATATGTCCAACCATGTGCCAATTCCATTCGAGCAAGTCCAATTCAAGGTCCTTAATTTGGCCATGAGACAAAGTGAAGAGTCGCCACCCTGCCGGGGGTCTCTTTCTAGGGTTGAAGGTACAAAAGCCGTCATAAGGGCTTTTTGACCCTTTCACAACAAGGCGACCATGTACAGATCTAAAATGTAATCGGTGCCGTCATGATGTCGTCTGAAATGTACATATTTTTGTCATTTCAGAATTTGTACATTGTCGCTCGTCATTAAAGGATTGAAATACTTTGGGCTCTAATGGACGCATAAGAGCTCCAATTCCTCCAAACCTTTGATCCGCTCATAGATGTAAGCAAAAAGGTTACGATCATTTTTGGTATACTTGTTGACTGTCCCATAGCATTTTCAGGTACACTAATAATGGTATATGTGTTAACTACACTCATTTTTTATATAAATGCTTTAAGTTCTTACTCTTGATGAATACTTTTTCCAACTATGTATACAATGATGACCCTCTTTTAAATAGTATAGATCATTTTTCTCTCAATAGAAACCTTCTTCAAAAGTAAAAAATTATGACATTTCCAAATCAATTAGTGTGGTTACACTAAATATTATTATTAGTGTAGTGAGATCTCTTGGTTGTAGATGGATCATAACCATATTTTTCTCGTGAATTTTGTGGCACTAAAAGACATTCTTTAAGTGTTTTTTTTTGTGAAATGTATTTGGAGAAAAATAATTTTCTCTACCTGAGGGATTAAACAGCCACAAAGGCTACTCTACATGGTTTTTATATACCTATGTACATTGTTTTAAAATGAAATGTTTCTAGGCAGGTTAGTAACCAGTTAGCAGTTGCACATTTCCTATGCATTTTGCAAAAAGAATGACCTGATGATTCATCTTTGGGATGTAATACTTCAGCATGGCATCTTGCATCTACAGAAGCGACAACCCTGACCACCTCTTTGAGACAAGTGCAGCAGGTTTCATGACCATCACCATATAAATGAATCATTTGGTTATTGAAATTGCTTCCGGTTCCTATTTTCCGCGTACCAGAAGCTGCATCAACAAGTACAACAAGCATATCTACTCTTCCAAGGCATCGATTCTTCATGTCGTGTTAATATTGAAAGAAGAATTAAAATATTATTAAATAATGTTAATAATCTTACATTTTGAATTTTGATTCTTTTGATTCATCCAAAATTATTATGTTGTCATTTGACCTTGGAATGAAATCCGTGCTTTTATGATGGTGGTAGTGAAATTTTCATATTGTTACCCCTAAAGGACCATTTGTACTTGTGGGGTACAAATTGATTTTGGGCAGGTTTCTAAAAATCCAATTTTGAAGATAACTTCTTGAATTTTTTAGTGAGGATAGGAATGTGTGTTATCTTTGCAAGAAATTCTTTTTTCCCCTTTCTTTGGACTTATAGAGAAAAACTTATGGTGCTTCAAACACAAAAAACATGTTTCTTTTGGCAGTTGGGCAGGGTACAATAGAGATGAATAGTGCTACTGTAGAGTTGACAATTGCACTTTTTTGAGGCGGGTAGTAGTGATGGAAAATTCTTGGCAACCTTCATTGTTTTCACTTAGAAGTGCATAGAAATTAAGGATTCAAAAATTAAATAAACTACTATTAGAATAAGTCATGATAATTCTATTCACCGTTTGGATTTTAGATCTAACAACTATTTCTCTATTCAAAAGATAAAATTGCTTCCTTAAGTAATGGGCCACTTTGTATACCCCTAGTTGTTGCAAGTCCATTTTTCTTATGGTCAATACCTCCATTACCTCTGATTTTTGGCATGCACTAACCTAACACAAGGTAGAGCATAGATCCATTGAGTTTATGCAACGTGTGGTGGAAAAGTATGCCATTGTCTTCAGTCAAAGTACCATGACCATGTTCAGGCACCGTGGAAAAAACAATTTTGCATTTTTCAAATGCATATATCTTTCAACCGTACGACCAAATCTTACCAAAAAAATAAGGGTGTCTTCTTGTAGTAGTTTGCTCGAAGATCCACCGGTTGAAAATAACATTTTAAAAAAATAAGTCTAATAATATCTCATCTCAAAGTGGCAGTTTTGGGGTGGTTTGGTGAAGCACAAGGCCCGGTCTTGTAGAAGTTAACATGGTGAAAGTACAGTTCACAATAGGATTTGGGGTGTTGTGGGAATTCTGAATAAATTGACACCCAACTCAACCAATATTCACAGAAAGTACCATTAATGAAGCTGAAACTCCAACAAGGAAGTTGAAGCAGGCTGTCTAAAGCTGACCCTCTTGTAAGTCTTCAAGTTATGTTTATCGTCCTCATGTAGCCATATCCCTGTCTACATAGATATTATATACTTACATATCTTTCAAAAGCCTTATAGACTACAATAATAAGATTCTCACGTAAGGTCCCACCAAAAGGCTTTGCTTTCTATTCAAACACGTCAATTAGAACTTCACCTTCAAAACAATCGGGATCTGAGCCCCAGTCTGCTGCTCTGTATGTGTGCACGTACGATGATGCACAAGGCTCTTTACATCTTTCGTCATGTATTTAAGTTGTTTTTTATGCTTGGGATACAGGCTTTAGCTCCGTTTCATGGGAAGGCCCATCAGTCCCATGCCCCCATGTGAGCACTTTAACCCCTAAAGGACCATGACAATTTCACACTAAAAACACTTCAAAATTGTTGATTCTAGTGCAATGAGTAAGGAAGGAAATAGAACCAAGTTACACTTACAGTTTTGACCGTAGGATCTCAATTAAGACTTACTAAGTAACATACTCACAAAATTTCATACACTTTGATTGTCAATTCACGTTTAAATTTTTTGTGAACTTAATATGTTTTAGAATGATGATCCAAACCATCAATGAGGAGTTTTCCAACACATGTTGTTATTGAGAAAGTACATGAAATGAAAAAAAAAACCTAGATTACGCATGTCAAGGAATATACCTAAAATTATCCTTTTTCAAGGATACCATAACCTCTATTCTACATCATAAACTCCACAAAATCGCATGTTAAAGTAATATTTTCAAGCATTTCATAGGTATACTATACGTCACACACCCATTAAAGTCGATGAGCGTTCATTAGTTTTCTACTTTTAAAAAAATCCATAATCACCAATGATATGAAATGAAATTTACATATGAATTGAATCACATTTCAAGTGCAATGAATTGTATATTTTATTTTTATTTTCTAAAGTTACATTTTCTATGAGGCGGCAAAAGGCTCCTCCATTTTCATTTACCTTTTTCATTTACGTGTATTCTTCCATGCTTACACGGTACAAAACTCCTCTTCCCATTGCATCCAATGATAAAATCCAATGATAAAATAGAGATGACCAGGCCTCCTTTCCTAGAACCGAAAATGTGATTTTGGACATAGGGTACATTTATCTATAGAACTATGTTTGCCCTCGTAAATTTCAATTAATTTAATTTGTTGTATTTTAGAATTATTTTGGGACAAATTTCAAACATGTTCATCTTTTGCACACATGTCCAAATCTGAGAAAATAAAAGTGTCATGGTTGATTTGAATTCACAAATGCATCAATTTGACAAAGTAACCATTGAGTGATGGGGAACACTTTATTTACCCTTGGTCAAGCATTGCACCAAGCTCGAGCCTTAGGTGGCTCATTTGTCTGGCATTCTCACTTTCAAGGCTCTAGAAGCTTTTTTTGGGGATGTTTTTGTTAAATTTGGGGCTTGTGGCCCCAATTTACCCTGGGAGCTCTCCCCCTTTTTTTTTTTTATCAAATAGGGCCCCCCTTCAACATAAAAATAGGGGCCGGTTTTGTCCCTACCCTCCCCATCCTCCCATGCCTAAGGCTCGGTGCAACGCTCGACTCGGGTCAATAATGTGTTTCAAGTGATGGGAGCGTTGACCTTAGTGTCTTGTAACTTTGTGCATCTAAAACAAAGAGGAAAATGGGCATGGAGTTTGGGACGGAGATTCATAAATGAGTGTAGTACAAAGTGGACATGGGGCTCTCCCATGATAGGCAATTCCAAGCACACAACAAAGTTAAAGAGAGCAAAAGCAGCACGACACATAGTATTGAGTATGATACGGCTGTAGTATCAAATTCTAGTGCCAAAAGTACTATAAATATTGTATAAAACCTTGCACACAATAACATTGTGGATGCTTCTTTACACCCAATATTGCAAAAAGACACTTGCGTGGCTATAAAATATCTGGTGGATATGATACAGAAGCCTTGCCATTGTAATCTCCAATTGATAATTGATAATTGCATTTGGTAAAATGATATCATCTTGGGAGAAGTTTCATGTCTTTTGAGGTGTAATTATGCATGTCCCCACATTTTCCTCTGTCCAAGGACAAGCTCCGTTATTATTCTTTATTTCACAAATGCTAACAAGAGATCTCTCAAGAAGCAGCCAGCACTTTCATGATGTACATGCACACATAGATGCCGAGAACGTGTGAGAGAGCATGGGCAATCATCCCCTTTGAAAATTCCTGTAGGTGGAAAATACTAGAGACAAATTCCTATTAACAATCTTAAGTGCTATGAGTCGGATCTCCCTATTTACTCCCGTTGAGCGTTGCACCAAGCCTCAGCTTTGAGTGGTCCATTTTTCTGGTCTTTTAACTTTCGGGGTTCTAGAGGCTTTTTTCGGATTTTTTTGGGGCCAAATTTGAAGTCTCCGGCCTCAAGCTACCCTTGTGAAGCCCCCTTTGATCATATGGGCCCCCTCCAACATAAAAATAGGGGCCAGTTTTGGCCCTATCCTCCCCCAGCCTTCCAAGCTTGAGGTTTGGTGCAACGGTCGACCGGGGTATTTAGGCAAATCGGCCATGAGTTTGCTGACAACCTTAAGTTCTATTCAAGAACGTTCATTTTCCTTGTTCTCCACAGATTGTCCTCTGTTGCAAAATTAGATACTAGTTTATTTTTTTAATTATTTTTTACATGACGTGATTGAGAAAGGAATGTGATTTTAGTACTTTTTTCCAAAATCTGTGAAACACTTAAACTGATGCCAAAAAATCAATCTGATTTTTCAGGAACATTAAAGATTAAATGAAATTACAACTAGTGAAATTATATTTAGAAATTCACATAAAATAGTATAATAATAATTTAAGATTTTGAGAACAATTTTAATAGTATGATAGCTTGGTTCAAACACAATAAATTTCCACCAATCTATGGCTAAGTAGTACTGTAGTAAGAACTTCGGCTTCAAAGGGGGCAGTGTGAATAGAGTGTATGTTCGTTCTTGTCACTATATCAATGTCCAAAGGACAAGGATAAGTGGAGGGAACTCTTGCCCTCTTGCAAGGGTAGACACTATGGGGCAAGTAACCAATAGCTAATGACAAGTGAAGAGGGAGAAGTGTCACCCTCTTGGTCATGTTGTTGCTGATGAGTTGCCTATGGACAAAGAGTGGTAATGTTGTTTACTAGAAGGTTTGTCAATATTCATGGTGGTTGATTACCAATTCTAGTGTGATGGCAAAGTCATTAAATGTATGTAACTATGAGGGTCGTAGTTGTAAGGATTGATTGATTATTTGCTATGCATTGTTTGTGGAATAGTATGAACATAGCGTGATGTGTTGAAATTGCATACTACAATGAAAGATTTTTGGCCCAAACAATAATAAACAAAACCAACAAATATCAGCCACTAATCAAGATATAAATTGGAGAGTTAAGTGAGGGTCTTTGGCAATTGGAGGAAGGGCGTTGAATTGGAGTCCTTGAACACATAGGATGTCGGGCTTAAATCTAGTGTTGCATTGACATTGGGGGAGGTGATATGTACAAGGCATTTTTGTGGATTTTGTTGCTTCCGTCTTTAACCAATCTATCTGCTTGATCGTTCTCGTGATGTTTCAGTGGGCTTCGACTTTAAACATTGTAGTTGGTTGTATTTTGTGTAGTAATAGATTTATGATAAATGTTAAAAGAATGTGGTCTTGGTGGTTGTTGTGAGTGGTTAGATGTTTGATTTGTGTGTTAGTGAGGTATGATATATTAAGATGTATGGTAAAAATATAGGCATGTTCATTTGGGGAGTGTTTGATGATCTTTAGAATTTTATAGATAGCCATCATTTCTGCTCTCAGAATATTTGTAGGCAATGTGGTCGTTTGGAGATGTGTAGTCCTTTCTTAATGTTATGGATGCCATGTCTAGGAATTGTATGGGGCCGGGTATAAGGATTGATTTCAATAGGTTTGTTGAAGGACCCATTGGTATAATAGCAATGTTCTAGATTAAATTTGAAATGGGGATTTGTATTGTAGGCAAGGAAAGGTGGAGAAAGGTGTCTCCGGTGGTGGAGTGTGGGATATGTAAGTGTAGACCATTTTTTTTGAATTGTCGTTGACTTTTGGTGGTGTGGGAGTTGAGGGTGCGTGGTTAGTATAAATACATCTTATGCCTAGAGTTTGTGTTGTAGTGCATAGTATGTTTGATTGTTATATGTTTACCACAACATTGTTCTGGTAGTATATGCATAGGATTTGTAAGGTAGAGGGTTTGATTTGCGGTTTGTGTGATTTGTTGAATTTGGTGTAGTTGGTATAGTATTGGTGTAGTTTGGTGTAGGTGATAGTATTGGTGTCAAAGAGTGCAATGATGTGAGTATTGGAGAATGGCCCTATGTATGGTGTGGGGTTTTGGCACCAGTTTGTATCAAGGTAATTATAAACGTTATATTGTTTATGTGTTGTTATGCAACTAGTCTGACCTAATGAACGGCCTGGTGGGCCTCTCTCGTGGTGTAGTGGATGTGCAAGTCCCATGCCTCTCCATTTATAGTCAATGGCTTTGCCTAGTGAGCCAAAGATTTTAACTTTGTCAAAAAGAGAGAAATTTTGTTTAGTGTTGTTAGGCAAGTTAGTGGGGATGAGAACTAGGTATGTTTAATTTGAAATTGGTTGGTTATTAATTGAAATTAGAAAATATCTATTGATAGGGTGTTCTGTTCGGATTTGAGCAAATATTTATTTGAGGATTTGGGTTTATACCTTTGATTTAACCACACTATTATCTATGGCTGACACATGCATGATACAAGTTTTTAGTATCCATTATTCTATCTTCCAACAACAAGTGAATCATTTTCCTCCATAAAGTTGGCATATTGATTTCCCAAAAATCATAGAATTGAGATTTATAAGTAGATAAATAAAAATTTTAAGTGGATAAATTACCACTTTACGTGAAGGATGAAGACTAGTTTGGAGCTAAAATATGCGTGTATCAATTGTACCCGATTGGTCTAATCTTGGAAATCAACTGCAATGCCCTACATGATGGAATACCATAAGCCATTTTGTTCCCATTCTAGCCATGGCTCAAAGGAAGAAAATTTGGTTACACTAGAATAGAAATTTAATTTACATCCTTCACACCATGTGAAAGTTCTTGTTTTTTTATTTTTTGTTTTTTTTTGGCACATATTAATTTGAGATTATTTACAAGTAGAGCAAAAGAAGCAACACAAAAAGCGCACAAGACCTGGCCACGCAATCTGATGGACCAAAGAACTAATGGAACTTACTAACCCATGTCACATGAACCCCCTAATCTAACGCACACAACCTTGAAACAACCCCAACTAGAGTCGAAACGAGTGGTGGCTTTGATCCTACTTTGATCGCAATTGGCCGTCACAATGTGCCTCCACGCAACCCTGCCGTAATCCATCAACCTTTGACAAATAACGTTCTAAATCTTATATTCAGTCCAATGGAGTTGATTGAACACCCAATCATTCTTGGCCATCCATAGCATCCATAAGGTAATCCTTCTCGGCAATAGCCAAATCCTTATGATTTCTTTGAACTTCCTCAGCAACCCGGTTGCGAAGATGGCATGTCAAAGAGTGGGTTTGGCCCACTGAGAACCTCCAACGCTCTCAACCGGATTAAGAATTTTCGTGATGCAGTCTCAGGCCATGCTCACCTAGAGACAGCCTCAAAATCTTTCATGGATACTTTCCATCTCCCCTCAACTACACACATCGCAGCTCTCGTTGACATCAGGGAAGGCGCGGTGATGCCACTGATTAATTGCTACCGCACGGTGCCACACCTGCCAAATTATGCCTGCCTCTTACCCCCATGCGCTCAACATCCAAGATATTAGCCAATTTGAACTAAAAGCGGGGAGGGAGAATGCTTCCACTTGGCCAAGCAGTGGGTGACCCTTGCAAAAACTTTCTCCTGTATCTGATTGATATATTTATTTTTCAAATTATAATTTCAATCAGAAGAATTTTGAGATACAGGTAGAGTGGCTCCAGCTTTGGCCACCGTACATATTGGTAAGTTTTCGGCACTTCATTTGCAATTTTTTTTCCTTTCAAATCACATGGATATCATCAGAGTACGACAAGCTAGTTTTTGGCACTTCATTCCCAATTATTTTTTCCAAATCACATGGATATCATCAAAGTATGACAAGTGTATCACCTAGGCATTACACAACTATTGCCTGGGAATTACACAAGTATCACCTAAGCATTACACAAGTATTACATGGGCATTATACAAGTATTACCTAGACATTTCACAAGTATCACCTTGGCATTACACAAGCATCACCTTGGCATTACATGGGTACCATCTAGACAAATCTCTTGAATATTCCAAAACTTTTAGATACTCTCCAATGTTCCACTGTGAAATAATTATGCATGAAACAAACCAACGCATAGGGGAACCTATTGTTCGACATGTCACAATCATGTTCCTCTTGCTTGTGATGGGTAGGAGAACAAAAAGTTGTAACAAATTTATTCACTACCACAAAGATGTATGGGATGACCATCAAGTGTACAAAGTAATGACAATTTATACGTGATAGTTAGCTATTTGATATATTTGTTATGTAGTTATACTATTTGATATATTCGTTACTTGTCTTATACCAACTTTCTAGAACATTAATATTGATATTTAATACTAAACATTGATTGATTTATAATTGCTTTAAGATTTTATTCTTGATGAATAAGAGCACAAATATCTATATTTCAAAGAGGGGAATCATTGTTAGTAAAAATGCTCCTCAAGAGTAAAAAATTATAGCATTCATAAATCACTTAGTGGAGTTAACACTAAATATCAACTATTACTGTAGTGGTTCGAATCTCTTCATTGTCACCATTTACGGTAACCCCCTCGTAACCAACCAAAACCCACGACCAACACCTATAAAATTGGGGTATATCCAACTCACTTCCATCTTATTACCATCCATTCACCCATCCTAAATGAGGTTCATTGTTGGTCGAGACCCCTTACTTTTGGTCGGCGCTTTGGAGGGTACCTATTGGCGGCCACCGGCTAAACATGGCAGCACACTTTGAAAATTCATAACTAATTCACATTTCATTGGAAAAATATGAAATCACTTGGGTTAAAATTGTGATTCTATTGGCTATTACCAAAAAATATGTATACTATTCTTTCCTCTCTCCATATATGCACACTGCTTAAATTCTCGGTTGTGGGGGGGACCTAGATATAGTGTTGGAGAGGTGTGGAAAGTTCACAACGCAACTATTATTCAAGGAAAAATAAAAAAAATAAAAATCACAAGTGGCCTCCGCTGCGAAGAAAAGAATGAAGGAGAAAGGAAGATGGACTGAAACCTTGATCGTGATTTTGGAAGCCTTGCCATATTCATAAAATTGAGATATTTCAGAGTCTCAAATGAGTGACTTTGAACTCCATAGTAGTAGTAGCAGGGATGGGAGTCTCAAACTTTGTGAAATGTCTCAATTTAAGGAATATGGTTAGGAAGAAGTACTCGATGGGTCGGACCAAATTTGAGCAGGTTCCGTAGCACCAAGGCTTTTCCAGTCGCCGAAAAGCAGCGCCACTTGCACCTGCTTGCATGTTTGTTTCCTATTTGCTTATTACAGGATACAAACATAGCCTCGCCTTGTTTGCTCTGGAGGATCACGACACATGGAAACGCCACAAACCAAGAGTCTACCAGGAATGTTTTAATTTTTTAATTTTTAATTTTTAATTTTTTTCTTTGACACAAGTTAAATCAAATTCATCGAATCAAATTCATCGACCGGAAATCTATTAATGGAATCAATCTGTGTCGACAAACCACCCCAGTGATGTTCAATAATCAGGCGGGTTAACTTCTCTAAACCCCTAGGATGATGACCTACTAGCTCGGTACAAAACTTATAAAGTACTGGCAGCTCTGACGAGTGTTTTTATTACAGGCTCTCTAGAAGAATAACATCTAGACGCGAAAGTAAATGACTGACACCCACTGCAGCAATGATCAGTTCTCTTTTCCGCCTGCTAATCTTTTTCCAATGGAGGAATTAAATAAAAAACAAGTGCTTCCATTCATTTTTGGTACTGTGTACGCTCTCCAAGCACACAACCAAATTACTAGAGCACTGATGAGAAAAGTACTCTGTCGCAGAACCAACATCTTAACGTCTGAACTCGGCCTTGAGCTTGTCATGAACTTGATCTCTCTCTTCCATGTCAAGTTCAGAAGTTGGCTTCCGATGGATAGAAACCGTTAAATCTCGTTTTACTGGTGGCAGTGCAGATCATGAGGTGATGTGAATTCTGCTGCAGTTTGATCAGTCGAGGAGGATAAAATTCAATGCATGCTGGGAAAAGCTGGAAAGTTTTTACTCAGGAAGCTGTGGTGACAGTTCAGATGTCTCCGTGTAATGTATTAAATTGACGATCAGCCACTTATGCTAGACGTGGAAAGTCAGGTATCTGTTCGGAAGCGTTTATTGAGCGCAATCAATGAGATGCTTCTAATGAATTCGCCCAGCTGATTGCTATGACGAGCATCAAGGTGAGGCGTATAACGGCGTTCCTATTAAGTGGCCAGCACATGCAGGGTCCAGGCTCCAGCCAATATATTCATCGTCCCGGCAGTACAAGTAACTTACTACAAGATTTCACTGGCTAGTTCATACCTTACTGAAAACGAGCTGCATCGTTTTCCAGGCACTTGCAGGTGCGTGACGCCGTGGCTTACACCATGTATACCGTCTTCATGTGTTTGTCTCCGACGCCACTGTAATATTCTGGCACTAGCAGATCATACCACCACCTCCGCATGAGCCAGATCGCAAAATCACCTACAGTAGATCAAATATTCAGACTCTTCCGCCGGGGTCACAAAAGCGTGCCGAATTCCTGCCAGACGCAAGAGCCGGTTGTTTAAAATGAGATAGATCCGAAAATTTAATCTGTAAACAAGCAGCTTGCATAATCATGACTGGCAAGTCCGGTGATCAGCTTAAGTAGGCATTCATGAGAACATTAATAAGAAATCACGTACGCTTATTGCAAGTCAACAGCCTTGATTGATCGAACCAGTTTAGTACGTTAGTATGGGAATACCAGAAGGTTATTAAGAAGTTGTAGTTGTTTAATTATTTATACACAAGTTGGGGCTAGGTAGAAGCTACGGTGCATTAATGGTAGTGTTACGCAAATCATATGCAGAATCCCTGGCAGATGCTGACCAAGTGTGGGAGCGGTGGAGGTACCAGTGGTGAGGTGCCATTTGGGGTGTGCGATAGTCCACCTGCCTGCATCTTCCTCGCGTGTGAGCCCAGCTCCTTCTTCCTTCTTGTGTCTGTGCAGATCACGTCTGTGTCCCGGATCCCTAAACGCTCATAATCACCATCCTAATCAGCTCATTGATCGTCTTGAATATGTTCAGTACTTTGTGTCTGTTCATGAATTCGTTTAGCCTCAAATCCAGCGCCTCTGTTCCCACACGTAATTACCGTGGAATTTCTCCATTTTTTGCAAGGAAATGGACTGACTTGTGTTCAGTGTTTCCAGTGTTTCCCATGCATGAACACCATATTTCTCCCATGTTACATCGGGAGAAATCACTTCAGTTGTGGAAAGAAAACTAGGCTTATTTGGGATTGTTTTGAGGCTGTGTAGAGAAGGCAGGGTAACAGAGCGTCTTTGGTAGTGGTCCGGTCAGGTTTGTGACGCGCTCTGTATGTGGTTATGTTCTTCTTTGTGGTTATGCTCTTCTTTGCAAGTAAAATTTGCTTTTCTTGTGCCAAAAAAAAAAAAAAAACTAAAAAAAAAAACTAGGCTTTATGAATAATATCTTTATAAAAACCATAGCTCATAATTCATGTAATTTAAATTATTTAATCCTTTAAACGTCACTTGGAAATTGTATGTACAGGCACATACTTTACTTTGGTGAAAACCCAAAAAAAAAAATGTTTTAAATTTTAGCAAGACTATACCTTTCAATTGAAGATTCTTCAACTAGCGTCTTTTATTTGAAGGTCATTTCAATATCTGAACCTTATCATGTTTAAATACAACACCATACATGTAGAATGTTGTGGTCACCAGTGGGTCATTATGACGTTTAAGGGTTAAACTTTTAATCTATCATTTTTATGCCAAATATTTACTTTATACGCCTACTATTACTACTAATTTATTTTATTTTAATTTTGCAATGAATAAAATCATGAGAGAATGGTGGTTTATATGAAAGACTCTGCAATTTTGGAACTTCGATTTTTTCTTTGAAAAATGATTATGTTGTTACGGGTAGAAAAGACTTGGAAAATTGATTGCTATATTCTGTTTTTTGAAGTTTTCCTTTATAATAGTTTCATATCAACAATCCTAATGAAAGTTCATTTGATAGAATCATTGGAAACAACATGCTACCTCAAGATTAAGTTGCTTTAATCATTTGATGACCAAGCCGTTTCATGACCCTTTCATATTGCAACAAATTTTACATTTTATACAAGGCATATTTTAACAATTGCTTCTAATCATAAGAAGCTCTATAATTTAGATTAAAAAAGACTACCAAACTACATTGCATTAATTTGATCTAAGGGACACCTTCACTTTTGACCTCAAATGCATTTGACATGCAGAATCATTTGAAATCAACAACAAATTATCGGTTGCATAACACTACACTAAACATCGCATTTAGTGTAGCACCCACTAAATGACTTGTAAATGCTATAAGTTTTTACTTTAAATGAATATGTTTACCAACTATGTTTATGATGATCCTCTTATTTGAATACTCTAGGAGAGTTGTGCTCTTGGTAAAAATTGGCATGAAGAGTAAAAAATTATAGCATTTACAAGTCATTTACTGCGCGCTACACTAAATGCAATGTTTAGTGTAGTTGCAAGTGTTGTTCCATATTATAGTGAACTAGTGGATCCCCTTTGTAGTTTGTCCCCAACGGATCACGGACAATTCATGTTTTGTAAATGTATGTAAATGTATACGGTCCATAATATACTCGTCATTTATTTGAGATGTTTGTTCTTTACTTTATATACCAAGGATATATCATAGTACACCCCATAGTTTCATCAATTTAATCCATATTTTCATCCAAATGAGTTCACCTGACCTATTCCGGCGCAAAATTGTTGGGGATTGCCGGACGATTGGACGGACTAAAATCTTTTATTATAATGATGATGATGATGATGATGATGATGAATAATAACAAAACCAAAAAAATTAGACTCTTCGTTCAACCAATTACTCATGGTTAAATCTAATTAAAATGTGTTTGAAAGCAAAACACTTCATTTATTCACCTATTTTCTGTCAATCATTTTGGACTAAATTTTTATTTTGAAACTTCAATTTCAACTCCCAAAACCAGATACTCTCTTTGTCTGAATATCCAACACAATCCCTAAATCTATAGGGTAATTTCTTAAAGAGTCCAAATTCATTGAAGGCCATGTTTCTTGTTTGAAGCTTTTAGATAGCCAAAGAATTTAAAAATCCAAAAAACTCAACCTTTTTCCAAAAACTCAGAAACTGATTTTTGGATCGCTGATGTCCACCATGCCAGTTTCATGCGAAGTTTATAAAATCTGAAAAATAGATCTTCATGTTTCCCAGGCAGAGGAGACTTAAAATGCTTGCAGAGCCCCAGCTCAATAATCAAAGATTAGTTTAAAGTGGTTGGATTGTAGGCAGGGACTGTCTGAATTTATGTAGCATGCAGAATTGCAACTGAAACTCGTATGTTCGTACTACTCTCAGATGACAACATTTTGGGCTCTAAACGCAAGCACAATGAAGTACTTAATATTTAGGTGAGTAGTAGAGTACAATCGGTTTCAAAAACATGGTTGTCTGTGACTACTGGTATGTATTAATCTCCTCTTACACTCATGATCTCAGGCATGTAATTCAGCATGAATACTTTGTGGCTCTAACTGAAATTCATCAACATAAAGCATGTGTGCAGCATTAAGCTCACGAGGGATCATTTCTATATTACATTTAGAAGGAAATTGGGGTATTTTCAGCAAATTTTTAGAACGATGGTTTGGGTTTTTATTTTACCACGGGGTTACTTTAGCCAACCCACAGTAAGCACGTGAATGTGGTATTAGTGAATCTGAATGTTAGTATCAACAAGAGTTACACCTGAAGGATGAATTTTGCTGTTGGTTTGATGTTTCCTGTGACATGGGAGCCGGCAATTGTTTTTATCAACTCTTGGTTCTCAAACCTTGACAGATATCTTGATTACAGTTGATCAGTGGTAATGTACCTTTTTCACTGATCATTTCAGCTAATCAGGTTTTGAGAACTCAGAACTGATTACATGAAGATTATCCTGATGTTGGAGTCAGAGGGTACTACTAGCAAACAAGTCTTGTGGTCTGGAATCAGTATGGTTTGTACTTTCACTCCAAGGCTGTTGCTAGTTCGTTATCACTGATCAGTGAACAGCCCTATGGACAGTAGTAAAGTATCTAGCGTGAACATCAGAGTACCACCGATTAATTTCCCAACACGATGACTTTAGTATTTGTGCATGGTCTTTTGCTTCCATAAATTCCCGCGTTCTTAAATGAAGCCTAATCATACACAGATTGATTGCGCATTTGCTGTGATACTGTAGGGGCAGGTGAGCAATATTGAACTTCAGTAGAATGTACGGTGTACCCAACCTTGGTTTCAAATTGGAGCTGTTCAACCCTTAATCCTTTAATCCTAAAACGTCAGAAGGTGCTGTTCAGCCCCCCCCCCTTTTTTTAAATATATTTTTAGTGGATGGCAACTGCTGCTTCAAAGGGTAGCACTTCTTGCTGTCTCTTGAAACCATACAAAACCAAATTTTCTCCATTAATATCCATTTTGGAGAATTCATCTCCATGAACATAGAATTGTACATCCTTTTTGGCAATAGGATGGAGTCCCGACTGTTCATTAGTGGCAATATGGGGATATAGCAACGGCCATCAATGAAGTTTTCACTACATTTAATCATAATTTTCCCACTTTTGGGGGGAGTGTTCTTTTTTGGGGAAAAAAATCGCTGGTCTGGCTCCATATCGCCAAAAAAAAGGGGCTGGTGCCTTTGGTGGCTACATATATCAAATGACCTCCAAATGAAAGATGTTAGTTGAAGAATTTTCAATCCAAAGGTGTAAGTCTTGCTAGACTTTAGTACTTTTTTGGTATACTACTAAGTAAAATACGTCCATGTGTATACGGTTCCCGACTAACGTTTAAGGATTAAGGTATACCCCCCCGTAACCAACGGATTAACCCTTAAGAGCCCTAGGCATTTTCCCTCAAGAAATACTCCAAATCGGCCCCTATCAACAAGTGGCAAGAAAATCTAATTTCGAAGTATAATTTTGGACTTTAAACCATAAGATCTTAAAATAAAATTCTTTATGAATTTACCATAAATTGTTGGCTACAATCCATCGCACAAATATGAAGATTATTGTGTTTGAAGTCAAGAATATGGTTCATTTTTTCCTAGCATTGAGTGAATTGGAAGACTTTGACTCCACTTGGTGTCAAATTTTTGCACTACACAAGGTCTAAATCCTTTACCATTGTGTTAATCATGATGTTAGTTTCTTACACACCAATTTTTAGAGGTAGAGAAGGAGTGTAGCATATTCAATACAAGTGTATATGAAGTAGAATTTCAAAAATTGCCAATTCACGTTTTATTTCATTGTGAACATAATTTTTTTTGGAAATTTTCCTCTAAAAATCACAATCAAAACTGACATCATATTCAAGAAGCCTCTGATTTGACAAATGGATTTTTAGAAATTAGATAAGCTATTTTTTTTTGGGAACTAAATTAAACCTCAAGAGTCCCATCTAAAAGGGTGGATAATCATCCATAAAGCCAATAGAAAAAAATGAATTCCATATGTATCTTAGCTTATCAATTATTCTTGCTACATCCAATCATAAATTATGATTGTAAAACCAGGAACTAAACAACCAATTATTATTGTTTTTAATTAAAATTGAGTAGTTACCACCATTTTGATTTCCAATTATCATCACCAACTTTGAGAGTGAAAACTAAATCTGCATGTTGTAATTATATAGTTTTTAAGCCATTATCCTCTTCTTCATGTTGATTATAGAAACTTTGAGTGAATTCAAGTTAATTATGTTAAACAAAAAAATGAATGATAAAGGTGAAAACTCTTTGTATCTTTGTTTCACTTGACAAGTAGGTTGAAAACATTTGACAACGATGGGGTGAACAACCAAATAGACAATTTTCCATCACAAGAAAAAAGAAGTGCAATATGCAATTTCACAACGAAGATGGGGACATGAGAGACCTCAATCTAATATAAGGTAAGCCTCCCATAACCAACCAAATTCCATAACCAATGTCTATATAATTGGGGTACATCCAACCGGCTTCTATCCTATTACGACCCACTCAACTTCAAATGGACATTTGATATTAGTCAAAACCCCTTACTTTTGGCCAACGCTTGTGGGGGTACATAGTGGTAGCACACTTCAAAAATTCATAACTAATTCATATTTCATCCAAAAAATATGAAATCACTTGGGTTGAGATTGTAATTCTATTGGCTATCATTAAAAAATACACGTTTTTTTTATTATTTTCTCTCTCCATATATGCACATTGCTTTTGGGGGGGGGAGCTTACCTTAGCTGTGCGAGACGGTCCACCGTTGCCAATATTAACCCCTAAGAGCCTAAATGTACGTGAGGGTACGTTTTGGATTTTGGGCACATTCCTAAAATTTGAAAAAAATCTTCTTTTTTGAAACTTTCACACTAGATTTTTCCTAATAAGAGCTCCATGGAGATATTTTTATTATTTCTGGATTCATGGTTTGAAAGTTAGTACCACTCAAAGTTTGAAATAGGGACTCTAAGCACCTCTAAAATTTTGCTAGAAGTCTCTTTTGACATTGAGATTTTCCATTCATGTAGAGAAGAACGACGCTATCTTGTGAGTGATGAGCAGAGAAATGCCTAAAAATAGGAAAAAGCACAATTTTTCTAATAAAATTTTGGATTTTGAAGGAAATTAATGGTACACCAATAAATTTTGACTCTTAAAGTTGGAATTTTTTCTAAATTAAAACTTATCCTATAGCTGTGGATACATCAACCATTGACAATATTTTTTCCCTTTCTTCACTCGTGGACTTGAATTGTAATCATGAATTTTGTTAATTTATTTCCTCTTAAACATAACATTTATAAGGGCCTCATATACACACAATCGAAATGTAAAAACTTAGAATGCAAAGGAAGTGCTGAAGTGGCAGATGTGGAGTAAGATATTTGATTCTTCAAAGCAATATGACAAGATGTTTCTACTAATATATCAACGGTCCAAGATGACCCTAAACTACCGGGTGATGGTGGGAGATAACCAGTTTTTCCAACTTGAGTGGTTGCGGGTTCAAATCCTAGCTATGACATGCTATCTCCACTTGACGAAATTGCCCCCGGTTGCCATTATAGCACCTTGTGCACAGCAGAACAGAAAAAAATATTGGGGAAAAATATAGAAAAAATAGCTATGAGAAAAACACTGATACAATGACTACTAGCCACACCACGAGATGCAATACCGATTCAACATGTTTGAATATGAGGTGTCTAGAAAAGGAAATAGTGATGAAGCATTGGACTTCCGAGCGTTTAGGGTGCCGGCTCCACGATATTTGCAAGCTCCAATATGCGCATAACTTTGTTATTTTGTAAATTTGTAGCTTGGGGCATGCATACATAAGTCTTCCTTGTATTCCATCTTACATAAGTAACGTAGGATGTAATACACATGCTTACAATATTTCCATTTGTTAAGCGGAGAACCAGGATTAGCGGACCCGGGTAGTAATTTTTATTTTTGGACTCCGAATGAGTTTTTTAGCTCTCCAGTGGATGAACTTGACCAGACGGATGATTTCCTTCATGGATAGTTTTTCATCCACTTGACTGGCCGGATGAAACCTGGCCAGGCAAATGATTTTGTCCTGACTAGTTTCATCTGTCAGTTGGATGAACTTGAGCATCCGGATGACTTTCATCCAGACTAGTGTTCATCCGCCGAATGACTTCTGTTAGGGTTTGGTGCACATAGAGGGGGAGCTTAGAAGCTCTCTTTCTCTCTCTCTCTTGCAACTTGGAGCTAGAGCTTAGACACATTAGGGTTTGAGGGTTTTGTAGAGTGTTTGAGGTCACATTGAGTTGGAGAGACTTTGCCATGTAAAAACTATGAGCTAGCCAATAAAATCCGACGTGATTTGAGGTTTTACAAGGTGTTTTGAGCAAATCAGGGTTTCTTAGGGTTTATGTGAAAGTGAGTTTGTAGATCAACCTCCCTTTAACACTGGCGACCACGCACAAGTTCGAATCATGTGCCTCTTGCTACAAAGAGGCAACCAGGGTTTGAAGCTTTGAGATTCAGATCTAGGGTTTTGAGGCTTGTTTTTTGAAAGTTTTGAAGGTTCTTGAGTTGCACCGTAGGTTTAGAGTGTTTCTCTATACATTGCAGTACTAGGGTTTTGTGGGTTTTGGAAGAAACCCCAACAATTGTAGTTTTTGAGAAAATGCAAAATTAGGGTTTCTAGACGTCTTGGAGCCGGCAGCCAACAGCTCAGGCCCAGTCCCAACAGCAGTTCAGGTCCAACCCAGGCAACACTTTAGGTCGAGTGCCAACAGTAGTCCAAGCCAAGTCCAGGCAGCAGTTCAGGCCCAATTCAAATAGCAGTTCAGGCCCAGTCCAGGCAGTAGTTCAGGCCCAGTCCCAGCAGCAGTCCAGGCCCAGTCCAAGCAGTAGTTCAGGGCTAGTCCAAGCAGCAGTTCAAGGCTAGTCCATGCAGCAGTTCAGGTTAGTCCCAATAGCAGCCCAAGCAGCAGTTTAGGCCTAGTCCATGCAACAGTCCAACCCACCCACCGTGCCTAGGAGCAGGAGGTGGAGGTGACCAGGAGCTGGAGCAGGCCGGACAACAGCTCACTAGGAGCCGACAATAGTCGGCAGCCAACAATTAATCTCCATGAGAGTTTTTCCCCTTCCCATTTCGAATTTTGGATTTTTAAATTTTTTGCTCCCGGTCACACCTTAGTAATTTGTGTGGTCATTTAGCGGAACTCTATAGATGTTCAGCGGAACTTTCTTGACGTTTAGCGAACTTTTCTAGACGTTTAGCGGCAGTTTTAGAGGCAGTTTTAGAGGCAATTTCAGAGACAGTTTTAGAGGTAGTTTTCGAGGTTGTTTTGGCTGAAGCCAACCCGGAGTCCCAACCCGGCCATCCGGCCACTTCCAATGACACCCGGAGACCCGGAGGGCCTTCAAACTTAAATCAACCCGGAGTCCCAATCTGGACATCCGTTCACTTCTAGCGACACTCGGAGACCCGAAGGCTTCCAGCTGTAGCCAGCCCGGAGTCCCAACCCGGACTTCCGATCATTTTTGGTGACACCCGCAGGCCGGAGGGCTTCTAGCTTCAACCCAACCCGGAGGTTCCAGACCGGAAACCTGAACACATTCAGTGAACACTGGAGACCTGGCAGTCTTCCAGCTGCAGTCAACACCGGCGTATCACCCGGACCAGGGGACTGTTCTACTTCAGAAGGGGGATGGTGCACCCGGACTAGGTAAGTTTCCGGAAACACATCTTTCAAGTTAAAAACTAAAAATTAAAAAGAAAAGAAAAATGTGAAAGTTTTATGTAATTAGGTAAAGGATTGCAAAGGAAAAATTCCAACTACAGTATGCGGACACTACTCACTAGGCGGCACCTGGACTAAAGGAATGCACTGCTAACCGGAAAGGGGGAAAGATAGTGGGTGGTCGGCCGGATTGCAGGACCAGGGCAGTATATCGGCACCTAGAAAGGGAGGACCAGAGGAGAGACGGAGGACAAAGGAGATCTCCAATCTCTACCCGGGCACCCAGGGAAGACCGGATACTGAAGTAGCTGGCAAGACAACTCGACCAAGCCAACACCGGAAGTCAATAACTGGAAGCAGAAGACAATTCCATTAGCATGGATGGTAACCACGGAGGAGGAGGTCCAGGAGATATAGGGAGTCATTTCTAGCACCAACATACAACCCGACTAGTATTGCGGCCGGATAAATTAGAGATTAACACGGTCATGGGCGGACAACATATTAGCTCCGAGGCATGGCTATAGCAAGCCTCACATTCACTACACGAAAGAGAAATAGAGGTGCGGAGAGTGGCAGCAGGCCTATCAGGAGTGTGCAAGTTGGAGCTTCTTGGAAGAAGTTGACTTGAAGGATATTTAGGTTAGAAGGATGCATTGATGGCTGCCTAGGTGAAGCTTGGAAGTTGGTGTCAAGGCGGAGATTTTGGGACTTGGACAGGATATTGGCACCCGAACGAACTGAGGAGAGACGGAGGACAAGGAGATCCACGATCTTTACCCGGCCACGGAGATGGCCGGATAACTGGAGCAATTGGTGAGAAAACACGATGAGGGCATACTTGTAGGCAACACCAAAAGGAGTCATAGATGACCTTCAACCGAAAAAAAAAAAAAAAAACATGGGAGGACCGATATAGTTTAGAAGGGGGATAATGTTAAGCGAAGAACCAAGATTAGCGGACCCAAGTAGTAATTTTTATTTTTGGACTCCGGATGAGTTTTTTAGCTCTCCAGTGGATGAACTTGACCAGATGGATGATTTCCTTCCTGGATAGTTTTTCATCCACTGGACTGGTCGGATAAAACCTGGCCAGGTGGATGATTTCCAACCTGACCAGTTTCATCCATCAGTTGGATGAACTTGGGCATCCGGATGACTTTTATCGAGCCCAGTGTTCATCCGCCGGATGACGTCCGTTAGGGTTTGGTACATGGAGGGGGAGCTTAGAAGCTCTCTTTCTCTCTCTCTCTTGCAACTTGGAGCTAGAGCTTAGACACATTAGGGTTTGAGGGTTTTGTAGTGTGTTTGAGGTCACATTGAGTTGGAGAGACTTTGCCATGTAAAAACTATGAGCTAGCCAATAAAATCCGACGTGATTTGAGGTTTTACAAGGTGTTTTGAGCAAATCAGGGTTTCTTAGGGTTTCTAGGGTTTATGTGAAAGTGAGTTTGTAGATCAACCTCCCCTTAACACCATTGCCCCTTCTTCTCCAACGCCTCCGATTGCATCTTCAAAAAAATTAGGGCATGAACATCTCGGGAGGTCCGTGAAGGTGATGCAATAGGGGTGCTCCTTCCCGATGTCAAGATTGATAATGCATTCCCATCCTGGATATGGTATGGCATAGAGATTGGAGACATAAGAATTATTCATAAGCGCTGCGCTTGACCACTTGTTCCGGTGCTCAACCGACGACGCATCCAGAGTTTTGCAAATTTGGTAGCCATTGTACTTTGGAGGCAGATACTTGACATGTGAAATTTCTTAACAATAAAAATCAACGCGAGCCAACTAAGAGCGGGATGCCTTTCAGAACAAGTCTTACGGACATATGGAATGATACTACGGATACTCTTAGACTTAGGATGGACATGGGGCTTTCCGAAGGAAGGTGATGGAGAAATTAGGGATGTACTGGGGGTCTGCATTGACTCATTGGGACAAACTGTGTCTTGTGACTTGAGGGTGTACGATGATTCCCCCAAGTTCACATGAGAGACATCTTCATCTTCAGTGTCACTAAGAAGCAGAACAGTTGGGCTAGTCCGTGTGGCCAAACTGAGTATGAGCACCGTATCACCGGATTCGGAATTAGGAGTCATCACGGCACACAACCACTATAAGAAAACCCCGTTTTTGGTGATGTCTTCTGCAGACGCAGAATCACTTCGGTGATGTCTTCAAGACAGAGCAGGATGTCTAGCAAGACATGAGGATGTCTTCTACGTCTTTTGGGTACTGTAGCAACTTGGGTAGCATGAAGACAGTCGTGTCTTCAAGAAGACACGAAGATGTGTGCGAAGACGTGGATGTCTTTGCGGATGTCTTCGCAGACATTCCTGGAGACATCAAAGTGCCACGTTGGCAAGGGAATCCGGTTTGACCGAGGGTAAATGTCTGAAAGTCACTGGTATGCGGGGTAAAATGCAGCCCAAATGTAGAAAATTAGCATAATGGGCAGCGGTTTGCATGAGCAAAGGAAAAGTCTTCATCCAATAAAATATTGTTTCCTTTTCTGTTCATTAAAAAAATATTTTGAATTCGTTATAAATTCGAAATATTATTTTTTGATATGAATATTCTATTTTCAGTAGTTGTCATTGGTCCATTTAAAAAAATAATATTAAGAATTAAAATTTTGAATTTAAAATTACTGAATATATATATATTTCTTAATAAATTAATAATATGTAATAAAAAATTATTATATTTAAATTAATAAATTATTTTATATTCAATTAAAATTATTAAAATATTAAAATATATGTATTTAAATATTATTAAATTATTAAAATAGAATTGCTGTAGAAAATAGCATTTTATAATGAAAGTCAATTTTCCGATATTGATAATTGAATAAACACGTGGACATATTGTTCACTTAATAATTTACAGCTCCTTATCTACATGGCAAGGAAAACTCCACGTCGGACGAGCTGACACGTCATAAAATGTCTAGGCGGATGTCTAAGATGACGTCCATGAAGATGTCTAAGATGACGTCCATGAAGATGTCTAAGATGACGTCTATGAAGATGTCTAAGATGACATCCATGAAGATGTCTAAGACGACGTCCATGAAGATGTCTAAGATGACGTCCATGAAGATGTCTATAATGACATTCATAACCATCAACTAGGATGATTTTCATCGAGTTCACTGAATGAACAAAGGCGGCTAGGGTTAGCAGCTGCAGCCATAGTTAGGTCATGAGACCTTTAAGTAGAATTTGAGGCTGCACAAAGCTCACTTTGGCCTTCATTTCTCTACGTAGTTAGAGTTTAGAATGTAGAGGTTAGAGTTTTAGAGTGTAGATTGAGTTTACAAGTTAGGATGTTAGAGTTTAGAGTGTAGAGGTTAGAGTTTTAGAGTTTTAGAGTGTGTGGTTTAGATGTTAAAGTTTTTGAGTTTGAGAGTGTTAGAGTTTAGAGTGTAGAGGCAGTTGCAGCCATAGCAAGTGAGCCACTGCACGACGTATGAACAACACGGGAAATCTTGAAGACGTTTTCAAAGACGTCTTTGAAGACGTCTTCAAAGACGACCAGTCAAACGCGTCAACATTTCCATGAGCGTCTGAGATGTCTGCTAGAACATCCCAGAAGACATCTTGTCACATATAGCAACTTGTATTCTACTTTGAGGGACATGTGGAACGTTCACATAGTGGTGTGATTAAGACTAACAGTTTTTTGGCGTTAAGAAGTTAACCATGCACATATAGGTCGTCATGCTAACGGGATTTATAGCAATTTTCTTCTTATGTGAAACCCTTGTTTAATTGCATGCCTTGTTGGCTTGTTGAACATGTGCAGTGTTGGACATGCGCACGACCATATGGGAGTAGCGACAACCAGTGATGATAGAGGAGCAATTTGAAGTTGTCGGTACGTAGTACATCGCTGATGTAGATAGAAGTATTTTTTTGATGTAATTTTTTTTATTAGGTTACAAACAATATAGTTATAACAACTAATTTGTGATGTCACCTCGTGTTTTGAGTATGCAATGAAAATACTTATTCTTGACAAGCAGCCATCAGTATTGTAGACATTTTGAACATTGGGTACTGCGATGTCTATATATGTCTCTGAATGTTATGTGAGATGTATTGGAAGATGTCTGGAACAGGAAGGGAAGACATTCCGATGTCACAGTGGATGTTTGAATGGTGAGTGGATCATGCTTCAAAAGACGTCTACGTATAGCTGTGGATGTCTTGTAAGACATCCTATACAAGTCGTCACAGATGTTTTCTAGGACGTTTGTGCAATCATGTCCTCTCGAACATCTTCTCAAACGTCATATCAAACATCATGTGTAGCATCTTCTTGAACATCTTTTGAAACGTCATAGCAAACATCATCTCCAGCATCTTCACAAACATCTTCTCAAACATCATCTTGAACATCCTCACGAACATCCTCCCAAACATCCCCTAAGACATCTTCTAAAACATCCTTCACAACATAACAAGAGCAGTACCATGTCTCAAGTGATGTCTCGGCAGACGCTCATAAAAATGCAAAGACATCACAGTAGACATCTCACAAGACGTCGTAGATGTCTGCTAAGACATCCGTGATGTCTTCTTTGATGTCTATCAGTAACATATTTCGAGCATAAAAACCCCCAAAACGATGCTGACGTGGCAGGCCACGTCATTTTTCCGGGTCCACGCTAGATTTTCCCACCTGCCACGTCAGATTTTCCCGCCTGCCACGTAGGATTTTGGCGCCGCCACGTCATATTGTGTGGGACCGCGGAAAAGTCTACATAAGGATGAAATTCATTGCCATGTGACACTGCCCGTTCACTTGGCGCTGATGTGTCTTTGACGTGGCTCCCTCGTGGCACAGACTTTACCCTCCCAAAATTACCCCTAGACGTCTAAGACAGAGAGATGTCTTCCGTGTCTTCCCGGATGTCTTCTTAGACATCCGCCCTGTCTAAGATGTCTTCGCGCTTGCAAGACATGACCGTAGATGTCTTTGCGTTTTTTGAGACATCACTGAAGACATGACAAAAACACGGTTTTCTTATAGTGAACGCGCAAGCAGACATTTGAGCATCCAAAACTCCACATACTTTGAAAGAACCAGGACACAGATTCCACACAAACCCTATTTTGGCCCGGTCTTTCATTTGGTAGATAGAATGGCTTAGAGCTTCTGAACTATCAAATACCTCTATTCAACATGAACGGTTCCAGTCCTAAACCCAAAGCAAACACCAAGCAGTGCCTCGGGAACATTAACAGTGCCATCCTCACCAACGGACATGACAAGCGAAACACCTCCATGGTGAGATGTAAGCAACGCCATGGGGAGGAATTGCCAACGGCAAAGTAGTTAGAACAACTCCTGATAACGTAAGCTTGCGTGCAAAGAATGAGTTCAATTTGGCGCCTTAGCTATTATGTGAGGAAGTCCGAGTTGTCCAATTTTGGCAAAGTAATGTATTCACAGTTAACTAGATCCACTTGCATCCTTTTTGACGGCTTTGGAATGATTACAACAAAATTTTAAACTATTGCAAAGTAAGGAACACACAAATCGGGTACACTGCCAGAGGTGCCCCATAAGTCTAGAGAGAAGCCCTTCAGAAATATTTCATGCATTTTGTCCTTACTCCGATAATACGTAGTACAGATTGAGGAAGACGAGGCCTGAAAGGGCAGAGACAAACAATAGAGATGGTGTACCCTTGGTTTAGCTGCCTGTTTCAAGTTTAGATAAGGCTGACAAGATTAGTTAAAATAGCTAGATTGCATGGGCCATTCCAATTGCAGGTGCTAGGATTAGGTTTATAACTCCACCTATGCGACTTTAAAGTTTTGCATGATATTCTAAGGCAACTTTGCAAGTTTTCGAGGTGAATGCAGAATGGTGAGCAAACAATAGGAACGCCTGCTGAGGATGACTGGCAAGGGTGGACAGAAGAGACGAAGTATGCATTACTCTAATCCAAAGTAGGAGAACGCACTGAAGCAACGAGAATATATCAGAAGGCCCTCTTAGCTGAGTAGAGTCGTGAAGATCTGACGCCATAGCAGGGTGTGCGACTCCAAGATTTGTCAAGTACTACAGACGCAGCTCAAACAACGCAACGCACGGGCAAGGTATGTGTCGTATTCGTAATGATGATGGGCCAGTCTGACTCATCAGTGATTTCTCATTTATCATTTCTTACTTTCATCATCTATAGGTGACCAATAATTTTGGGCAATCTCGTGAAAAAGGAGAGAAAGAAGAGTCCATTCAAGTATTAATGATGAGTGATTTCCGCAGACCAAATGCAACGGAATGCTCGATGTAAGGGAGTAACGTTACTGACGTCGTTGTAGACGACTCCGAATGTTAAAGCAAGGACAAGAGTATGGCACCCGGGAGTTTAGAAAATCCATCACAATCATCGAGGATTAGAAACGTATCCTTGTCTAGGACACCTAATTTCCAAGTAAGGATCGATCGTGGAAGTGCGGGGATTTGAGGGCCGGTGCAATTGGAACCGACACAGTCTCCAACAATTGAGGTACAATAACTTTCTCTCATTTGACACTTTTTGAGCTAACTTTAATATTCACAATATGGGACACAACACTGAAATGCAAAAAAATGCAAAATATTTAGTGCACTACATTTTAATTGCCAATGATTTAAACTTCAATGAGCTTTAAAATGTCGAGTATGTGATTTTTTTTAATTTCGTGAATCGACAATGTCACCCTAGATCTTGCTCGTCTTTGTGCAAGCAGGGTTGTCTATTGTGTCGTGACGGTGTTCAAATCCGTCACAATGTCACGACACAATGTCATGTCGTCATTATAACAGATCGTGACATTACCGTGACGGGGCTATTTTTACGTCCAAATAAGAAATATTTACATTTACCTCAAAAGAGACACGTTAGAATTTGTGTGCCACATGTGCGGACATGCCATCAACCAAATTAATTACATGCGCGGTAATTTACCGCATTGTCCGCAGTCCCCGTCCGCCCTGTCCAAGCATTCTGCTCTCAATCCGCTCCCCATCCGGACCCCATTTGCACAGCATCCGCAGCCCATCCACGCACGTATCCGCACCATATCCAATTCCCATCCCCGCAAACCGTTCGCTCTTCGTCCGCTCCCCATCCGCGCCTACATCCGTGCCATCCACGTACCATCCGCCCCCATCCGCTCCCCATCCGCTCCCCACGCGCCCCCATCCGTAATTTCCATCAGGCCATGTCGGCCCCTATCCGCCCAAGGCCTTTCGCCCGTCCGCTGGCTACATCCGCTTGACCCTGCCGCATGCTGCGTACAAAGTCCAGTATAAATTTCTATCTTCCTAGGGTGACCTTACTTATTCTCGCATAGTGCGTTTCAAGACCTTGGATTCTTTGTACAAGAATGCATTGCATGAGACCCCATTGCTGAGGAAGGTTTGAGAAGCCCTTAGTGGCACTTTCATTCTTGCTACGCCATGCCGCGTCGGAATTCTGTATGGGATCTATGGTACAAAGACATGGGTCTCACTTCTTCAAGATCTGCACGACAAGTGAAATGTCGGTTTTGTTCTCACACCATGTCCTATAGAGCGGACATGATGTTGTCCCACATGGGGTACCGTCCTCGTAACGAGGCACGACGTGATGTTCAAGTGTGTAGGATGGTGCCTCCACATGTGCGAGTGTTGTTTCAAGAATGTGATGGGGGCGTCTCGGATCGTCTTGATGCTGCAAACAATTTATCCTTTCATAGAGCCGGCAAGGATGAAGTTCGGGTGGAACCTTTATTATCATTGTCTCAAAACAATGACGTGGAGCAAGTTCAAAATTTGCAAAGCACTGGTGACGTGGAACCGACACGGGTAGAGACTGAACCTAGAGAGCTACGACTGCTCTTTTTGACCGAGGGGTTCAACTCTTCTGCAAAACAACTATTGGATAGGATTTGGTCTAGTGTTTTTTACGAAGCAAACATTCCATTTAATATCATTAGGTACCCTGTTTTTTTAAAAGCGGTTTGTGAAACTGCACGCGTACAAATGCCGGCATACAACCCACCGTCCTACAACGCCGTTTGTACGAAGTTGTTGACAAACAAGAGAGCAGATCTAGAAAGGGGGATCAAATAGAAAATAGGTGACTCTATATCAAAGTATGGAGTAACAATATGTAGTGATGGTTGGGACAACGTTCAGAATCGGCCATTGCTAAATGTTGTTCAATCAGGCACAAAAGGGGATGTTTTTCTGGGCACCATCGATACATTGGAAAATCATAAGGACCACTTCTACGTTGCTTTTCAAATCCAACCGTTTTTGGAAACACCTGGGCCCCAAAATGTTGTCCAGGTATGCATCAATAACGCTCCAGTCATGGCATCCGCTTGCCGTGACATCATACAAGCGATTCCCCATCTCTATATTCAAGGATGCGCTGCTCATTGCTTGGATCTTTTACTGGAGGATTGGGGCAAAGAAAATTGGGTGAAAAGGACCGTGAGGAAGGCTAGAGTTATTTGTTTATTCATCATGAACCACCACGCTCCACAAGAAATCTTTCGAAGGCTATCACCAGATCTTGCTATTCCTATGCCCAATGAGACACGATTTGCAACCAACTTCATCATGATTGAACGCCTCCTCCAAGTTCGCCGAGCCCTAGAGAGAATAGTGGTTGATGACGCATGGCATGCTTTCATGGCGGAGTTGCGGACAAAAGCCCCAGCTGCACATACTAAAGGCTTGTTTGCACGGCAGGTGATACGCTCCGACGGATTTTGGGATACATGTGTGAATTTTGAGTACATGGTGTTGCCGGTGGTACGTACCCTTCGTGTATTTGACGGCAATGCTCCTGCTATGGGCATTGCATGGAAGATTATGCATGATTTGGAAATCCATGTTCAAGGGTTTGTCGGGGCCCCGTTCCAATTGGCGCAAGAATTGGCAACATGGACACTAGATGCCTTTAACGCGAGGTGGGGGCTTATGGTAACTGACCTTCATTGGGCGGGAGCTATGTTAAACCCTTCTTTGGGAGGATGGGCCCCTTTGCATGAGAATGAGCATTCAAGACCAATCTTAAATCAAGTCCTTCGAAAGCTAGTTTCGAGTGAGGAAGATTTTGGAAGGGTCCTCAACCAATACCAAGACTTCATTGAAAATAGAGGATCATTTGTAGATTCGATGGATCCAAATGTGCTTAATGTATTGCCACATGAATGGTGGAATGCAATGGGAGGTGGCGCAAAGGCATTGTTGATAATTGCGAGACGCATACTTGCTCAAATGTGTTCCGCATCGGCATGCGAACGCAATTGGAGCATGTACTCCTATGTACACAACAAGTCCCGCAATCGCCTTAAACATAGTCGAGCGGAGGACCTCGTGTGCATTTACACAAATTCTAGGCTCCTAAGGCATCAAAGGGGTACAAGGGTTGGTCAGTGGCTTGAGTTAAATGGTGTGCATTCCGATGATGAAAGCAACGGAGAAGATCTTGACGATGCAAATGAGGAAGGACGTTATCCTAACGAGAATGACGAAGAAGGTAATCTTGACATAGACTAAGACAATTTGGGTTTGGATAGTGGAGATTCCGATGATGGCGGTGGTGGTGGTCGTCATGTGGTCGAGGACGTGTGGGACTCGCATGGTCAAAACTCTGATTGGTGATGGTGGAGGTGGAGACATAGGGATTTTTGATTTCAATGAAGTCGAGGCAGGACAACAACATGTTCAAGGTCCATTGAACCCGAGGGGAGATGACGATGGGTCATCGTTTGGACAACTTTGTGCTGGTCAGGGACTTTGGCGTGACCACAAAGCGGGCCTACAGAACTTGGCGGTCCCTGCAAACGTTGACTTGCCTTCCCAACCTCAAAGTGATTCGCTATCATTTGGTGATGAAGGGCAACATATCTTGAATCATCAAGAAGTGGAGGTCCCTACAACGGCTGGTCGTATCTCTTTAACGCCGTCGAGGTCGGTTCACAATTGCAATTCAAGTCCACAATGTAATCCGACTTCAATCATAGGAAGGGTAACCGTGCCCCTTGATGAAGTTATGGGGAATGCCGGAACCACAGAGATCGAAGTGTCTTCCCAAGTTGGAATACCACATCGGCCGGTGGCCCGTAGTCATGTAATTGCGGGTAGAACCGGTGCAATAACTACACGGGGGATTGGTGCTTCATTGGTAGCCCTTCAGAACGATCGTCCTAGCAATGGAATGGAACGAAATCGTCGTCAAGTCAATAGGCTTAGTAGCGTTCAACTTCCTAGCGTGCGAAGGCAACCTCTAGCTCGTCAAAATCAACAAGGCGACGTTGTGCAAAGTGGTGGGAGGGGGTCTAGAATAGTATTAAGAGGAATGGCTTCCTCCTCGGATGCAGACCTCAATGCCGGTGTCCACGTACCTACAATTCTTCCACATTGCGGAGCAGCTTCTACTAGCACCCTAGCTATAATAGACGGCGGAGGACTACACGAGGAACAAAGAGACGTCACAGGAATCAAGGTAGTACAATTCCATTTTCTGGTGAAGATTACGACCCATAAGACGGAAGACCCAATTTGGATGATGATGGGTTACGTGACAAGGAGGTTGGTCATTACTAGGGACGACAACTTACAATTGAGAAGTGGTACTCCTCAATCCGATGACGAAGAGAGCACAGACGAGTCCGATGTGGATCTACGATGCATAGAAGAAAACGACCCCACAGTTCGAGTGCGAACTTAAGTCCTATTGGGATGTCTGAATTTCCCAATACACGCAAGATGAGGTCTATTTATAATATTTTTAATTTATATCAAAAGGATTCTTAGCAATTTATTAGTATAGATGTTTAGGGTGTACATTGCTAGATTATGTGGTAGTATATTTTAGTGATTTAAAGATGTTTTAACCATTCGGATTTGCATTGTTACTTCCCATTTTCAGCTTTGTATGATTACAAAGCTTTATCTATGTGTGTTTTAGAGATGTTTGAAATTCCCGTTATTTTTTTAAAATGAAAATCATACAAAATGTCGGTTAACCGGTCTTTTCAACCATTCGGATTATCCTTCCTCATTTCTTATTTTTACGAATTCGTATTCTCTATGAGCTTTGAGCTCAATTTTTTTTGGGAGGTATTCAAAATTGTATAATTGTTATAGTTTGATACATTTGTCAAATTGACATACTCTATCCAGCCAATACCAACAAAACCTCTTCTTTCTTCCATATAAAATTCAAGATCTTCATGTGTTTTTTTTTTTTTTTTTCCTAAATTGTGCAAGGTCTTCTTCGTATTGGCCATTTGGATTTTTATTCTTGGACCTCGAGTTTATGCACCATTGTTTTGAACTACTGTAATGACATGTTATCCTCAATGCGCTAACATTACAAGAATAAACAGGAACAACTTCTTCATGAGGCGGTCCCGGGCCTGGCATACGACGCGGTCCTTGCACGTGTGAAGGACCATCACAAATGCAGGCACTTACTCGAGGATCTCGCATGGGAACCAACTCCACATAGCAACCTCCATGACCATGTTTTATTAACACCGAAATCACCATATTGTCAATCCAACCTCATCCCTATACTTTCATAGAGTATACATTGTACGTGGTGATAATTGAACTAGTAACTGAATGTTCCGACAATGGAGCTAGAAAGCTAGAAGCTATGGAAGTCAGAGCATTAGAGACCTTTACACACATGAGCACGACTCTTGAAACATGGCAGTTTATTGGAAGATGAAAAATGCTTTGTGCATTCAACAATTGAGATAGTCAAGAGGGGGTGGTCATAAAACGAACCTGAGCAAACTGAGCACACGCCTAGTCAGTTGGAATTAGTTTGCCAAAATTACTGCCTAGAAATGGTTTAGGGTTATATATATATATATATATATATATATATATATATATATATATATATATATATATATATATATATATATATATATATATATATATATATGTGGATTCTTGAAGTGATTAGTAATTTCACATGTGGTTTGGGGAGGAGGAGTACGATGTTTAAGGTGCCTTGATGGGATGTGAGGAACTTAATGTGCTCGTTGGCAAGCTCTTGGCGGTGGTATTTACCCCTTTGTGTATTCGGCGGCAATTCTCATGCTATGTGCATTGCCTAGAAGATTATACAATATTTGTTGATTAATGAATTAGTCTTGTTCTCAACCATTTGGTGTCGACTTTGTTACTTCCTAATTTGCCATCTTTGTATGATGGAAGAGCTTTATTTGCGTATGTTTAGGGACATGTTAGTAATTCAAACTTTAAAATATGCTATTCATACTAAGGTACTGGATAAGCGGTCTTTTTACCATTCGGGTTTTCAGTCTTCATTTCTTATTTTCCATCCTCGTATGATCTTTAAGCACCGAGCTTGGAATTGTTTTTGGAGATCTTCAAATTTGCCAATTTTAAAATTGCGACACATTGTCAATGCAAGCACACACCAAAACAAAACTATTCTTGCCCACAAATACTTAGAATTGGAAGCAGATGGGCAGCGGATGGGAGCGGATGGGGAGCGGACTGGGTTGCACACTCGAAAGCGGATGCGGCGCGGATGGGCAGCGGATGGGGAGCGGATGGGTACGAATGGGAGGCGGACGGGGAAGCGAACGAGGCACGGGTGCGCGCGGATGGGCGCGGATGGGGCGCGAACGGGGGGCGGATGGGGCACTATGAGGGGAACTAGGAAGCGGACAAGGCGCGGATGGGTGCGGATGGGGAGCAGACTGGGATATGCGGACGAGACGCGGATGGGCAGCGGACGGGCGCGGATGGGGAGCGGGTGGGGAGCGGATGGGCAGCAAACGGGCACGGATGGGGAGCGGATGGGCAGCAAACGGGCACGGATGGGGAGCGGATGGGCAGCGGATGGGCAATAGAGTGGGGGCGTACGTTTGCTTACGGTTTGGGACGGGCCGCGGATGGGCCGAATGGACCGGTGCGGACGGGTCGCGGATGATGGGCCGCGGCCCTGGTATAAAAAGGGGGGTGAAGTAAATCAAGGTTATTCTTTTCCACTTTCTCAGGCGCTCTGACGCACTTGCCTCCTTGTTGACGGCGGGTGTGCGGGGTTTCCAGGCGGGAAAGTGGTCCTTTCGAGGACATTGATTCCCTCAAGGGGGAATTCGTCCTCAAAGGCAACAAAACAGGTACCGAAGACGTCACAGATTTGTTGAAGGCCGGTTTATTCTAAACATTTGATTACATCCTACGCAACACTATTTTGAAGTGCATGCCTGGGGTTATTTTAGCACTATTTTGAAGTGCAGTTAGTTTTAGGGTGTTTAAGGGAGTTTAGTTACAACTAGGATTTTCATATTAGAATAGTTAGTTTACCGGCTTAGTTATTCAACATAGGATAGCCAGTTGAAGTATTTCGTGGTGGTAGTGATTTTTTTGGAAAAGAATCGCAATGCAAGGCGGTGGTGGAGATGATGCGGGCCGAAGGAGGCCAAATGTGCCAAGCGCGGAAGGTGGTTCTTCAAAGAAACCGAAGAAAGGGGCGCCTTTGGAGTTGGATATTTTTAGAAACAACGATCTATTGGCGTACAATGGATGGGAAGATGTGCCAGAGCCATGGACGTGTCAGCAGGCCTTCAACTCTGTTGGTTTCGCGCATCTCGATCGGTGGTACCCGGAGGAATCTCACGAAGAACATTGCCGCAATAGACAACTCTCGTGGAATGCCATTACCGACGTGGAATTGAAGTGGAGGTTCTTGGAGATTTTACGAGCCATCTCTCACCAAGGACGTTGGCCCAAAAATAGCATTCCGAGGAGGATTGGAGCAATGGTGTATGCGGAGTGTGTGTTGCACAAGCGGGTTGATTGGTCAACAATTCACCAACCAATAACCGTGGGTGGCAATGTTGGGATATTTCTTGGCCCGCTACTTTCCGCAAAGCAACCCATCATTGACATTCCGTGGAACCCGGTTCCAGAATGGTTCCGCACCAACAGTAGCTTGGTTGATCCACCGGACCAACCGTTGCCACCGGATTGAGAATTGCCAAAGAGACAAGCTACTTTAACAAGAGCTCGAGAGGTGGCGGTTTCACCATTCGAGTTATATGATGAACTTGGCATCCACAACACCGATGCAATGGATGTGGAGTCGAACACGCCAATTAGCGGTGGAAGTGAACTTCCCGGGCTTGGACAAACCGAGGTAGTGGGACATGGAATCGAGTGCATCAATATCACAGATAGCACGGCGCAACGATACCAAGAATTAAACGCGGAATTTTTTGCGTACAAGGCGTTGATGGAAGAGCGTGCAAGAGAAGCGGCGATGAAAACATTGACGTTGAAAGCAGAGAAGAACGATTTGGTTGCCAACATGGCCCATTTGCGCATCGAGTTACAAGAAGCAAACATTCGAAAATCGAAGTACGAGGCAGATGTTACTAAATTGCAACGCGATGTTAGCAAACTCCACAACAAGCGGGAAACCATGATGCTAGGCACGGTGTTAGCTTCGACAAAGGCGAAGCAGTACGAGGCAGAGTTGGCAAAGATTTCTGCTGAGTGGACAACCAACGATAGGCTAAGAACATTGTTACTCACCTCTTGGCCAACGTTAGAAGATATGTATCCAAGCAATTGGGAAGACATAGAACCACCAGTGTTTAAGGCCAACGGTAGCATTGACTGGAGGCGTATTGTTGAAGAAGATCACCGGTGGAATATTCACGAGACGGTTGGTGGCATCGGAGATGTCCATAAAATATGGGGACATGTGGATGAGAAGACCAATGATGGATCGCGGTGTGCCATTTGCCAAAGTTTGTGGGGCCCAGAAGGGTGCTTCACGCTTGGATCATGTGGTCATTCTTACCACCCTCAATGTCTAATCGAGGATATGATACGAAAGCATATATGCACTGTTTGCAAAACGCCTCATCATGCCCGCTTGTATCTTCAATTTGGCCTTCGGGATTTCATGCCTAGCCATTGGGTGTATCGCCAAGAAGACTTCCCAGATTTTGACATTGGCGTTGATGTCGGACAACCTGTCGTGTGGAATTGGAAATACAACGTCTCGTCCGCACAACTTATTGCTGCAAATGAGGAAGCTGGCACATTAAATGATCCAGAGAATTTAATGAAGGCGGCTAAGGGCATGTATCCAAATTAACCACCGGATTTTGGCTTGAAGATATTTTTCTACAACGTAATGGGGTGGCATTACGATTGAGAGAGAATGACGTTATTATCGGGAATGGGAGATGGACCGCATTACAACTCATCGGGAGAGTTGGCACTCACCACCGCACAATTCAACCGATTATATCGGCGTTTGGATGGTATCCAAGAAGCTCAAAGTGCAGAAGAGGACCTGTTTACAGATAGAACATACCATCAAGCACGACTGAGGGCCGCGGCACTAGACGTTATATTAAACGATCTATCTCCAGAAGTCAAGGCTTGGCTAGAACGTGAGAGAAACCTACAGAGACCGGGAATGGAAGTGCCTCATGCTTCTCATGGAAACCAAACGCGCGGTACTGATGCATCCTCGTCGCAACCAAGATAAATAATGCGGCATGCCTTGAGATGTTGCGTATGTGAATCTCAATGCGGATAGCGAACAATAGACCGCCTATAGTCTCAACATCGATTAAATATTTAGGAAAAACGTTAGATGATGTTTTCTGTTTTTTTTTGTCTACATCGTTGCAATAAATATATCTACCAGTCATATCCTGTGAAAAATCATGTGTCCGTTGGTGTGTAGAAGGTATTGATCCAAAGGCTTCTTTTGGTGCATCAATCTCATTGGTGCATTAATTTGTATTGCAAAGAAATGTATGTCATGTGCATAACTAGAACTACCTTCATTAGATTCAACATAGGAAAAATACTTTTGTATATTCAGAATAAACCCATCCTTCTCTTCTTCTTTATTTGTGTTTTCTGTTTAAAAGAGCATAGTATTTAATTCCCCTAACTCTCCTTCTCCCTCTCCCTCGTCATTGAAATTCATTGTCCATGTCACTAGGATTCCATGTCGTTGTCATTGGAACAAGAATTGAGGATAGGTGGAAAGAAGAGTTTTTTGGGATTCCTTGCCAGATAATGTGTGGCACTGTTCAAATTTATTTGACTAGGAATGAAATGCAATTTTCCACTAAAGACAAATAGTTTGTAACGATGTGAAAATAAATGATATTACTAGTTTTGACCTTAAGATCTCAATTAAGACTTATTAAGCAACATACTCTTAAAATTTCACAAACTTTGACCGCACGAATTGAAAGATTATAGTGTTTGAAGTCAAGCAAATGGTTCATTTTCTTCCCTACATTCAAGGGATCAGCGCGGATGACTTCACCTGGTGTTAGATTTTTGCACTATTCAAGGTCTAAATCCATTACCATCATGTTAAGCATGATATTAGTTCCTTATTCACCAATTTTTAGAGGTAGAGGAGTGTAGCATATCATAAACAATTGTGCAAGGATTGAGGTTCAAAATTTGCCAATTCATGCTTTAATTTTTTTGTGAAGTAAATATGTTGTAAATTAATAATCCGAATGTTAAATAGGAAGGCTTACACCACATATTGTTGTGGAAAAAATGAAAATTCGTAAATGAAAAGATCTCTAAGATTTATGTAGATAAGTAGATCCTTGATCAAACATCATTAGAAGAAGAACGCCGGTTCCCGAAAGGGGACCGGCGTGAATAAAGTGTCTGTTCGTTCCACTACTAAGACCATGCCCACCGGACAGGGAATTAGCAAGCTGGAACTACTTCCCCCTTTCAAGAGTAGACACTATGTAACGAGTAGCCAGAAACCCACCAAGCAAACAACCAACCGACGAACCAACCAACCAACTAACTAAGCAAGTAGCCAAAAACCACAAACCAATCAAGCAAGTAGCCATAAAACCGCAAAACCAACCAATCAAGTAGCCAAAAACCACAAAAACCAACCAATCAAGATAAATCAAGGCGGGGGAAGAATTTAAGGGGGGTCTTGTGTATCGAGAAGGGTTTGGTTGTTTTCAATTTTGCGTTTATGTAGTAAAATGGACATGGCATATTGAATAGCGATGATGTTAATGTTTTTAAAGGTGGTTTTAATTGTTTCAATGGGAATTTTGAAGGTATCTTCTAGAGTTTTCATAGACGGGATAAAGGTGGTGGCACGAGCGCCAGATGTGAGTACAATAAGGGGGTCTACATTCCATCCAAGGGCAATGATGTCTTCAATAAGGGGTTGGTATTTATCTATTTTATTTTGGATTGTTTCCGGGGAAAATCTATCGTTGCAATATGTGAATTCAAGGAATTGAATGGTGTGGTTCTGGTTAATGTGATCGGGTGGTGGGTCATTATATGGTAAACCTCCAACACAAAGGATGTCCGGTTTGAGCTTAGCATTGCAATGACATCTTTGGATCATACATGAGCATGGGAGTAGCCAAGGAGGGACCGTGTTTTCTTGTGGATTGTTATTAAAGGTGTGGACGTTCATTAATATAGAACATCTCGATTTGTTGTAGGAGGTGATTAGTTTTCGGACTTCCCATACCGCTTTATTATGTCTTTTAACAATTAGGGAGTGTATGTGGTGGTTTTGGCATTTGAGTAGAACATGAAGCCATGTGTCAGGGTCCGTTGAAGGGCAAATGGGGCATGTTATGGATAGGAATCTTTCTATTCCAAAGAAGAGTTGTTTGTGAGCGTTTCCCAAAACAAATCAAGATCAAGAACGCCGGTCTCCGAAGGGGGCCGGCGTGGATAAAGTGTCCGTTCATTCCACCACTAAGTCCATGCCCACCGGGCATGGGTGAGTAGTATGGAACTACTTCCCCCTTTCGAGGGTGGACACTATGTATCAGTAACAAGTGACCAATACAAAGGGACCAAGGTTTCAAAAAGCCTCTAAGAAAGGAGGGCGTGTATGGTGAAGTACACGTGCATGTCTATGGAGGGGGGTTCGATGTGTCTGGAAGGGGTTGGTTGTTTTCAAGTTTTCGTTTATGGAGGAGTATTGACATAGCATGTTGAATTGCAATAGTGTTAATATTTGAGAAGGTGGTCATGATAGAAGTGATGGGAATTTTAAATGTTTCTTCAAGGGTTGTCATTGAGGGAATGAAGGTGGTGGCTCTGGCACCCGCGGTGATGACAATGAGGGGGTCTACTTTCCATCCTAGTGCTTGAATATCGTCAAGTAATGGTTGGTATTTGTTTGTTTTATTAGTAATAGTGTCCGGAGAGAATCTATCATTACAATATGTGAATTCAATAAACTGAATAGTGAGACTGGGGTCTATGTGGTTTGGTGGAGGGTCTTTGTATGAAAGTCCTCTAACACATAGTAGGTCTGGTTTGAATCTTGCATTACAATGGCATCTTTGAGTGTAACATGTGCATGGTACTAGCCAAGGGGGGACCGTATTTTCTTGTGGGTTGTCATTAAAAGTTCCGGCATTCATGAGAATGAAGCAACGGGATTTGGTTGATGATATAAGTAGTTTACGGATAGCCCATACGGCTTTGTTATGTCTTTTGACAATAAGTGAGTGTATATGGGGGTTTTGGCACTTTAGTAAGATATGTAGCCATGTGTTCGGGTCTGTGGTGTTGCAAATTGGACATGTTATTGTAGGGAATCTTTCTATTCCAAAGAAGAGTTGTTTGCGGGCATTACCCATGTATTGTCCGGTGCGGAATTTGATTAGGCATGTGATTTGTGGATCCGTAATGATTGGGTTTTTCCAAAAATTGTTGGACAATATGTTGTGAATGTTTGGGTTGCCGGTCCATTTTTCAATATTGGGAAAATTTTCTGTGAGTTTTTCTAGGTTGTTTATAAGATCATGTTTTTTGAGATATTTGTCTAAGAATCGTATGGGGCCTTTGTCGGGAGTTTCGCCCATAGAGGGCCATTCATATCTGTGGTAGTAATATGGGGTGGCATGGGCGTGTTCGTATGGATGTTCGGCGTCCTTGTGGGTTTTTTCTCTTCCTTCCTTTGCTAGTTTGTCGGCTTCTTCATTGCCGGCGATGTTAGCATGAGCGCGGACTTTGTGGAGTGTAGTAATTTGTGTGCGACTTTGGAGCATTCCAATCATAGATGTAAGGATAGTTTTGTCCGGGTGACTGTTGTATAAAGTGGGGTGTTTAATGTGTGTATTTAGAAGATGTAATACATTTACGCAATCTGTGAAGATGTGAGCCGGTTCGTTTTGGTATTGAGTGGTGATTATCTTAAGGGTTTTGTGTATAGCCATCATTTCGGCTCTTAGAATGTTTTGGAGTCCATGTAGTCGTTTGCCTAATTTTATTTGTTTGGTTGAGTTGTATATCCCATAACCGGCTTTTTCACGGTGCCAATGTCCCGGGCTTACTTTGGTTGGTTCTTTAAAGGAGCCGTCAGTATAGTAGCTAAAGTTGGGGTCAAATTTAGGATCGGTGTTTGTTTGGTAGTTGGGGAGTGGGAGGCTTAGTTCGGTTATTGGTAGTGCGGGGATGTTTGTGTGGGGGGTTTTAGACCATTTTTTGTTACGGTTTACACGGATTGAGGTAGGTGAGGGAGGGGCAATTGCGGTGTATACCTTGTTAATGTTTAGATTTTTTGCTATCAAAGTGAGATGAGTGAGGTTTTCTAGAGTACCTATCTCCCGAGTTTGGTGATGTATACATAGGATACGTAGGGTTGCTGGTTCAAGGCGGGGAGTTTGTATTTGTGGTGGTATAGTAGGTTCAATGTAAGTCATAGAGTCCGCTTCAAATAGTACTATGATATGAGAGTCCGGGAATGGGCCTGAGTATGGGTTAGAGTTGTGGTACCAATTAGTGTCGGGAGTAATAATAATGGTGATGTTGTGGTTAGGATCATTGTTTGCCGCTAGACGTGCCCAATGTATTGCTCGTTGTGTTTCTTCTTCGTTGTGAGGGTGTGCGAGACCTATTCCGCTCCATCTATAATCAAAAGCTTTACCAAGAGAACCAAAAATCTTATCACGTTCGAATGGAGAGTAGAATTTTGAAATTTTTGTGGAGCATGTAACGGGGGATGAGAAGTATGAATGTGTGATATTTAGAGATGTAATAAGGTAGTCTAGGATTGGATCGGGTAATGTGTATTGTGCATTTTTAAGGGGGTCTTTTTTGGATATACGGTATTTATATCTTTGGTATAACCAAACAATTTCAGTTTCAAATGTTTGGGGTATTGGTTCAATGTTGATGGTGGCTTGTAGTGCGTTGTGATATTGGTTCCACAGCCATTGTAGTCTAGCGAGTGGTATGGTTATTAGAGGCCTTCCATTATCTTCGTATATGTGGGCATTATCTTGTTGTATTTTAATTGAATTAGTTTGTACCAGGATGTCAGTTTCGGGGTTGCATTCGGTTGTAGAGATGTTAAGGAGGGGGATAATAAGAGGTGGCGCGACGAATCTTCTATCTCGCGGTTGTGCTTGGGGATGGTGTATTTGTATGATATTCAGGTAATAACTATTTTGAGTTTTGAGGTAGTATTGTGTGAGGATTTCTGTGTTGTATAGGGAAGCATTTGGGTTGTGCCAAGGGAAAAGATTTCTTTGTGGGAGCCATTTGGTGTAGGTGGTGTTATTTTGAGACCAATGGCATAGGTATAAGGTGTGTTGTTTGCTTATTTTGTTGGAGTCAATGTATTTTCTATGTTTGTGCATGGTTATGTTGTTTATTGGGTATATGGAAGGATTTTTTAAAATGTGTGGTGGAGGGGCATATGGTCGTGAGTGTGGCGGGTTTGGAGGGATTGATGGGAGATTGGTATTGGGATGGGTGTCATTGTGACCAGTGATGTATTGGTCTTTGAGTGTGTAAGGTGGGGCGTGAGTATTGCAGGGGTTCGGACAATCAGGGAGACATGGAGTTTGACAAAATAATTGTTTAGCAATTTTTAACGCACTTTTTATTAATTTGTGAGGGGTACCGTGGAATGTTCTGTAGTTCTTGTCGTCCATAAGTTGTGTTCCATTAGGTAGTGTAATTTGTTTTAGATCGGTAATGTTTGTTGCTAAAAGTTTTTGTAGGAGTTTGGCGGATAGTTGTCGGTCAAGTCTGGGGAGATTGTGTATTTCGTTTGCCCAATTTTGTTCAAGCGGTGCGGGGCCTAGTAGGAAATCTTCTAGTGTGCTTTTTAGGAATGTTTGACCTTCTGTTTTGAGTAGAAAGAGTGTGCGGGTAATAGGAGACCGAAGACAATCAGTTTTCTTTAATCTTTGGAGGTATTGTGCTCCTCCATAAATGGCAAGGATGTGTCGGAGGAGTCCACTGTAAATTTGGCATAGTCGTCCCTCGTCGTTAAGTGGATTTTGGAGTTGTTCTCCAATGCAGCGTAAATAGGCATTTTTGAGGGAAAAAGCTTCTAAACCAAATAGTTCGTGGGGGAGTTGTGTTATGACATTGGACATGCATTTAGGGAGTCCACATACTTTCTTTTGTATGGCTATGATTTTTTTGTCAAGTTTGTTTATGGCGGGCATGGAATAAGGAACTGCATAAAACTATATGAGATACCCGGTCGTATGACGGTATCAATCATTTTTATTTTTTGTTGTAATGTGGCCGGGCATAGTGTAAGTTCATTGCATTGTTTAATAAGCTTCGTAGTAGTAACGTGGGTTTGAATTTTCCATTTTAACGATGGGACTAGGTTTATTCCAAGGTATATGTAAGGTTGGTTCTGGTTGAGTACCGGAATTGGTTGGTTACGATAGTGGATATTGGTAGCTTGAATAAAGGCTTTGAAGGCGGTCGGATTTATTTTGGATTTATTTGGGCATCCGGTTACGGCACATTTTTGGACCCCAAGTTCCATCCCGGTCCATAAACAAAATTTGTCTATTTTGTCTAATTGGGTTTGGAGTGGTTTAAGACGCCCGGAGATGGCCGCTAGGTCGTCGGCATATGCAGCCGAGTTTATGGTGACTTTAGAAGTTCCAAATGTGTAGCCATTGTTGCCTCTTTGAAGCCATCTCAATAGAGGTTCTAGAAAAATAATAAAGAGGTACGGGCTCAATGTGTCGCCTTGTATGGTACCACGTTGGATGGGGATAGGGCGCGTTTTACCAAAGAATTCTCCGACGTATGTAGTGGTAGATTGAGAGTATATATTGCCAACTAGTGTGACTGCGTCTTCCGGGTACCCAAGATCACTCATAACGGCTAGCAATCGAGGATGGTCAATGGAACCAAATGCGTTTTTGAAGTCAATATAGAGTATGTAGATGTCTTTATTTGTGAATTTTGCATCCTCAAGAGCGGCAATGAGGGTTTGAAGTTGCCGTGTGGTACTTCTCTCGGCTCTAAATCCTTTTTGGCTTTCAACACGCAATTAAGCAATTATGCACTTAGCCAAGTGCACTGCTTGCTGGTAGAAAGCCGCAAGTTATTTGCTCATAACTTTTTTTAAAATCAAAATTTGGCAAAAGTTTAGTATGTTTTTTGTCAAATTTTTTTGGTGTTTGTTGTGTCATACCTTGGCATCTTCATGTTCATATCAGTAATATAATTTTTACATTTGCTACCTTTTTTTAGAAAATATATGATTTCTAATCTAGTTTACAAATCCTACTACAAAATTATAATCATGTGCCCAAAGAGATTATAAATTTGTTATGAGTTATTATAGGATTTTAGAGTAGTGCACTACAAATACAATGTGTAAGAGATACAAAAATATATATGCAATTTCCTAAGACAGTGTAAAGTACCTCACTGTATTTTATAATGCAAAAACATACATAATCAAGCAACTCCACACTATTGCCGAGGAATTCTAAAATCAAACATATCATATAGACCACCCAATATATAAAAATATACCACCCACCGAATGATAGACACATCTCAAACTACATTATACTAACGTACTTGTCACCTAAACTGCGTGCATGCTCTACAATAGAATATAGCTCCACGACTCACAGCTCATCTTCTGGCGGAACGACTCCCTCCACGTGTCCAATGGCGCTACCTACCATAGCGGACAGTTCATGATCCTGCACTGGACGATCTCCCACACCTTCGATGCCAATGGACGCACACTCAACATATCGGTAATTGCCAGGAACACCCTCCCGCGTATACCTTACCTTATCATCATTGTAGAAAAAGCCATCCTCTGGATTGAAGGACATCTCTCGCTCTAACGAGAAGGCCCCCTGAAATGCAATGATGTCCTCGGATACGCTAGATCTTGGAACGGAAGGCAAACCTAGTCCGGTATCACTTTGAGTACCTCCGAACGTCTCTTGTGTCTCCGATATAGGCTCTGATTGAAAAACCATCGAAGGCTGTCGAATCCTCCTCTGCACCGAAAAAAATTCCAATGAATCCAATTCTTCTTCTCCATCTCCAGCCTAGGACCATCAAATGTACGCCCCCCTCCTGTCCCTGCCGCCAAACCAACATCCACTACACCGGTATCTTGCATCCTCTCTGTAGGTGTTGTAGATGTCTGCCCTGAAGTATCTCCCACCGCCCGCTGCGTTGATGGAATCCTCTCTCTTGGAGGAGACTGGTTCACTCCATCTTCATCGGCGTCTGAACCACTGCGAGATGAGAAATCTTCAGTGGTACCTGAACGTGGCAATCTCTCATTTAAACCACCTCCATCCTCATTGTCATCTTCATTCCTCACTCCACCAACCGCCTCTTCGGTCTCAGGTACGATGTTGCAACCAGTACTTGTTCCACCAGTCCTGACCAACAGTTGTCCTTGGAAATTGTCGGACAACTCGTTGTACAAAAATGAAACTCTGTCTGTACAATCGTCAACGATGAAAACCTCAGATCCCTGGAAATCTCCTTCAAGGATCGTGGGAATGGCCGTAGATATGTTACACGCCACTAAACCCCAACCACGGGGCAAGTATGAGCCCACTAGTCTTGCCAGCTCTGATGGAGATCTCTCAAGTGAATCAACTTCAGAGGGTTGGCGTGCCTCACTCCAGTGATCCAAGAAAACAAGTGGAAGTGGAACGTCTCCAGAGACATAGTTCGGGCCAGGAGATGTACCCAGAGGGTGCTGCATACAAATCACAACATCGCCAATCGGTTGTACTATTTGCTCCAGACGCCCATTCTCTGTAAAATCGAGAGCATAGGGATTAACCGAGTTGGGATCAAATGCCCAGCATCCACGTCGCATAGTACATCCCTCTGGAAGCTTCACCTTTGTGGAAAAATCTTCGTTGGCATACACGGCCGCTGGTAACAAGAAGATGACGTTCCATCGTTCAATATTTGCCATCCATAATGCCAGCTGTGCAAAAACTGCGGATAACTGGGCGTCTCCCCAATGACCATCTCCATGCCTCTCACCGCCACGTCGACAATCAATCACCTACAAACATGGTTTCTCCAACTCTATGTAGTCGGTGCGGAATAACCCTCTTCTACACCGAACCGGAAGAAGATTCTCTGTGTCGCTCTGGCCTGGCCTCTTGACTTCCATCTGCCATTCCCAATTAGCAGTAGCATGTCCTCCCACATCCACGGACAGTCCAATGTATCCACGCCCCCCTGCTGCAATGTCACCATAATGAAACCTGATGGAAGGAGGGATGAGGTAGCCTATGTCTTCCAGTTTAGACACCTTCCCCCGCACAGGAGCCGTCCAAGCTTTTTTCGTGGCAGCATTCAAAAGCTTCCCAAACGTATCAAGTTGTGCGTTACTCCTCGGAAAATACTTCCCTATACGGATACGAAAGAAATCCTCCATGGAATCAGGTGTACTTTCCTTGTTCTCTACCATCAACCAACGGATGGAATTCATCACAGCTTCTCGTCTCTGATATCGGTCAACCACACCGGCAATAGTACGAGGATGTGGATTCTTGTCTTTTACACCGTCGAAGTAATATGTTTGACGTGGTCTTACTCCATCCTCCCTCACCGGCTTCGCTGCAGCTGACTTAGCCAACCGAAGATAATATGGATTCGGAACCCTACCTAACGGCCTCAACCAATTCTGCGTCATCTCCTTTCTTGTTGGTCGTACGTCCACATTTGGATCCTACTCTTTCTTCCTCGCCATGTCCTTCCACTTGTCTTCTTCCTCCTTGCTGTAAAAGAGAATGCCGTCTTCGTAGTCCTTGCATACTTGAATGATAGCTTCGAAGCAGTCATTGCTCGGATTCCATGCATGATTGGTCAGATCCTCCATGTTTTTGGCCAACCTCTTCACCGTGACAACTCCATCCCCCTTGGGCAACTTATGTACTGCACTTGCCGCACTCACCAAAGCAACAGCCCTGCGTGCATCGTCCGCACGTAGTGTGCTATCAGGCCTCCCATATAGATCCCAAATCTGACGGATCTTCCTCAAATCCTCCTCCATGGTAGAATATGACTGTCTCTGGAATTCTGCCACGTTGATCCGCGCAGACTTCTCAATGTAGAAGCGACGATCATCATACACCACAAAAGAGGCCTCCCGCCGCTCGAACGTGTCCAGGTACTCATTTAAAGGCATAGTACCATCTTTCCACTGCTGCTGTGCAAACTTACAAGCTGCTACTATGTGTTGGCCATCCACCGGTTCCCAAATGATATGATCTTGAAGCTAAGAATACTGGGATCCCATCGCACCCTGTGCAGAAGCACTCCCGTGTGCAATGAACATGCGCTCAAACTCTCGTGCGGTTCCTACCAACGGAAATGGCAGCTCCTCTTTCTCAATGACACCATCATCGGTGGTAGTACGTACGATGTATCTGATCGGTCGAAGTACCAATCTACTCACCCGACTCGCAGATTCTGGGTCTCTTAAGCGGTTAAATACTTCTCTGACCCTCTTCTGTGATAAAACCCGGTGGTTCGTTTCCGGGTTCTCCACACAGACAATGCGGTCTATGTGTGCCTTAAACACAAAATTCCCCCACACTGATCCTTTCGCAATCTCCTCCGTTGTAGGCACTGGTGCTTTTAAATTCATAGGAGTTGGAACATCCTGTGGTATCTCCGCATTGTCTTCAAAATCCTCTGGTAAACTACCTGGAAGGTTGTGAAAATCTTCTTCCTCCGGCGCCACGGCTGACAAATCAGCTACATCTCCCGGTGTAGATGTAGGGGCCCTACGATGACCATCAGACGTCCTGGGCCCCGACCTAGGAATCCTGCCACCCGATCTTGCACTTCTGCCAATCAACCTCCTCCCGCTTGGATCCAAACTTGATGGGCTTTCTCTTGAACCAGAAGCTACATCACTGTCAGCACGCCGTGGCCTCTTCGTAGGACGTCTACTCGTTAATGGAGGATTCGGTAATGTCTGTACCTCAGAAGTTGTGCTGGGATGTTGGCCTCCACTTCCCCTCCCTCCCTCCAGTGGTCGCCAATCCAGTTGCAACGGCTCAGCAAGAACTCGATAAACTTCTGTTTCTTCTGGTTCTGCTGGTGGGGCTTGAGTTGTCGCACGTGATGGGTCCCTCTCCCGAAATGCTTCATATCTAATATGTTCCTCCATAATCTTCTTAGCCTTCAGCACCATCTCCGGTGATAACGCTAAACAGGATAAGACGTTGTTGTGTCTAGCAGTACGTACCGCAAGAGAGATGTTTAACCAAAACGTCTGCAATGATTTGAGGAATTTCACCTGACCTGGATTTTGAAGAAGATTCAATGGTACAGGTGCCAAAAGCAACTTCTTCGAAAGAGAAGTCTTCACTTCCGATTGACCTGGACCCACTACGCAAGTAACGTATACCATATCATCACGTCGAAGAGTGATTGCTTGGATTTTGCCAAAACTCTTCCCCAACGCCGATGTACGCTTTCCCAGCTCAAAGGGATAATCCGTCACCCATAAGAAGGCGCTCGACTCATCCACTTCTGCAATCCACCAGCCGTGGCTCTCCCAGATTCTATCAATATTTGGTGGTGCCATAACGCAACACTCAAAAAACCTGTATATCGTTACAAAACAATAGTCACTATTAGTATGGAATAAGAATTTTTGAACCACCACTCATTGCACAATATTTTTGAACATGCAACACCCCTTGTCTACCTCTAAAAACTTTTGCACTACACAAGATCTAAATCCATTACCATCGTGTTAACCATGTTGTTAGTTCTTTGGTGAAATAGCATATTCATCCAAGTCAATTATTTTCACACATTGTCACACATTTTCGGGGAGAATACCAGAAAACTTCTACCTTTCCACATAAAACTACGAGAACTTCGTACGATTCACTTTTGATTATGCCTACAGCATTATGTGATGTAAAACTTCTTATTTACCATTTGGATTCTCATTTAAAACAATATCGAGTTCACAATAAAACATAACGTTAATTGTGAATTTTTGAACCTCCACTCATTGCACATTTAAAAAAAATATGCTACACCCCTTGTCTACCCCTAAAAATTGTTGCACTACACGAGATCTAAATCCAATACCATCGTGTTAACCATGTTGTTAGTTCTTTGGTGAAAAAGCATAGTAATCCAAGTCAATTATTTTCACACATTGTCACACATTTTCGAGGAGAGTACGAAAAAACTTCTACCTTTCCACATAAAACTTTAAGATCTTTGTATGATTCACTTTTGATTTTTTCTACGGCATTATGTGATGTAAACCTTCGTATTGACCATTTGGATTCTCATTTCAAATGATATCAAGTTCACAAAAAAACATAACGTGAATGGTGAATTTTTGAACCCCCACTCATTGCACAATTTTTTTGAATATGCTACACCCCTTTTCTAACTCTAAAAATCGGTATGTAGCAAACTAACATCATGCTTAACATTATGGTAATTAATTGAGACCTTTTATAGTGCAAAAATGTGACACCAATTGAAATCAAAGACTGCTGATCCAGAAAACGCAGGGAAGAAAATGAGCATTTTCACTACTTCAAACATTATAATCTTTCAATCCGTGCGGTGAAACTTTATGAAATTTTTTGAGCATATTACTTAATAAGTCATCATTCAGATCCTACGGTTTAAACTAAAAAAAACATTAATTGTAGAGGCTTTCTAATTGCACAAAAACAAGCAATTTTAACGATATTTGGGTTAGATATTCTCTACATTATTTATGGACCAAGGTACTACGGGTATCAATATCCAGGGTATCACGACCAGGGTATGAGCTCCTTGGTATCACAACCGGTTATCAACCGGTGTACCAAATTAGGGTTTGGGTTAGGGTTTGGATTTCCGGGTATCAATAAGGATATCAATCCTTTGCTCAAGTGGGTAGTCCTAGGAGGGGTGTGCGAGCGCACACCCCTGGTAGAAGTTGTGATGAGGCTGTGAGTGAGAGGGTCGGGTTAGGAGGAGAGAGACAATGTGTGGGAGGTTGAGAATGTGTGGGAGATGTGGTGGAGAGATGGTGTGCGGGGAAGGTGTGAGGGAGGGGAGGGAAGTTGAAGGAGGTGTGAGGGAAGTTGTGGAAGGTGTGAGGGGGTTGTGG